>BDUI01012495.1:48034-58035 GCA_002335545.1 Apodemus speciosus
AAGAACAGACGGACATCTGTGGCAACCGAAGCAAGCACAGGCTCGAGGTACAGGCTGAATGAATAAGTAAGCAGATAAATGATTGATGGGGGTGGGGAGGATGAATGATTAATGAATAAATGAATGATTGATGAATATACAACAAATGTACAGCTGAGACCCAGCTCCTCCTTTCTCTGATTTTAGGTCTATTCCTGCCTGGGAACAGAGGGCTAAAGCTCCTCCCATGGCTCTGGCCTGTGGAATTTCCTTGTGGAGCTGGGATGCACCCATCTGACCCTGGGCTAGGGAAGTGTTGTCTTAGAGGCAGGATCTAGGGCTGCAGAGAGTACACTGGTGGAGGAAGACTGGACTGTGAGGGCCTGGGGGCTTCTGTAGCTTTTAAGGGAGAAGAGCTCATAGGATCGGGGTGGGGGATGGGGGGCAGGGAGAAAGAAGGGATGGAGAAGAGAGAGGAGGTCCCCCCCATCTTCTACTGTTCATTCAGTTGATGGGAGGTCTTTGGTGAGTCCTTCTAGAGCCTTCTAGGGCCTGTTGAGACAGAGAAAACCCACCTGAATCAAGTATCTGGCTGTGTGGTATCAAGAAGCAAGGTTTTGGTGACTAAACTTGCCAGAAACTTTCCTTCTGGGGACAACTGGAGATGGTTCAGATTCRGAACCTGTCCACTGTAGTGGACCATGGGGGACCTTGCTGTGCCCTCACTTCTAGAAGTTCGTATCCCAGTGTGGCTAGATCTTGCTGTCCCTCGGGGTTGGGGAGCATCCTACTTTGAAAGGGATTTGAGAAGCAGGGACTGTCTGGAGCCTGGGCTCACGGCTCCGGGCAWGCTTTTGGGATTTTATGGGGGGATTCTCATGGAATCTAGACCAATTTGGGGGGTCAGAAGACTGYGTGAGAGGTGGAGAGATGGTTCAGCTGGTGAGAGTGCTGGCTGTGTGAGCCCGAGAGCCTGGGTGTGACCTCCCCACATCTAAGTGAGAACTGGGCACAGCAACAGGCTCGCTCCTGCAGTACTGGGGAGGACAGGATGATCCAGGCGGTTGCTAGTCAGCCAGTGGTGAGCTCCAGGCTCCCTGAGGAATCCTGTCAGACAAGCCGGACAGAGAGTAACCGTGGAAAGTCCACGGCATTGATCTCTGGCCTGCGCACATGTACAACGGGAAGAGCACGCGTCTGGATTCCACTCTATTTTCAAGAAACCCAAACTGCCATCAACCTGGTTCCCATTTATRTAGARTTTAGCTGTTGAAATAAGTGCTTTGTGGGTTTTATGCTGTTGACTTCTCTTATCCACCTCAGAAAGTATTRGGCAGTTTTAAAGCTTTATTTCATAGATGAAACAGGGGTACACAATGACTAACRATTTGCACAGAAGCTGTACCCCTGGAATTGACCCCTGGTGGATACTGACCACTTGGAGTGAGGGGACTTCTAGCAAATCTCCTGAATCGGATTGTTGTTAACTCTTAGCAGACTATAGACCCTCTAGACTATAAGTGTGCAGGGCTCTTTTTAGAAAATTCACAGTTAGGGTGGTGGAGGACAGATCGGTCAGTAGCTAAGAGCACTTGCTGCTCCTGCAGAAGATCCRGGTTCTGTTCCCAGCACTTMCATGGTTGGTGGCTCACATGTCTGTAACTCTAGGAATCTGACACCTTTTTTCTGACCTCCATTAGGTACCACCAGGCACACACATGGTGTGTGTGTGTGTGTGTGTGTGTGTGTATACACCAGTAAACACAAAATAAAGAAGAAAAGAAAATGCACATTTTGTGTTTCCTAGGCAGTCTCAAGGTCCAGAAGCCTTGCTGAACCTTACCTTTCCTATTCACTATCCACATTGACTGTTTCCCTTCCTCATAACCCAAGGGCACAGGGCAGGGCACAGGGCAGGGCACAGGGCAGGGCACGGAGCCTCCGGAAAGTCCCCCCTGTGGGGAATGGGATCAGACAGGACAGGTTAATCAATGAGAGCTCACTGCCTGCTCCTTCTATAATTGCATTCCTGCCTTTTTATCCTAATAGCCAGCACTTAGAGTAATTGCATTCCAATAAGGCCCCCAGGTCTAGGGCCTCTGGGACCTGTTGACGTGCCATCTGCTTCCAGTGGGCTTCTGGGGACTAAGGCAGCCTTTTAAAACGTTTCTCTGTYCTTTCTTTTTCTTTCTTTTTTCTTTTTTCCTGTAAGAAAGACAAAGGACTCTCTAATAGYTCTTGTCCCAAATCCCTGTGTCTTAACCCACCCGTATCACACTAGCTTTGGAGCTCAGAGGCCTCCGCCACCGTGGACTGTCTATCTGATGTCATGGCAGCTGCAACTCTCTTCCAAATAGACAGCCTCTGGAAACACCTGGCTTTGGCTTGGAGTGGCTGCTACAGCCCAGGCTGAGAGAACCACCTCTTAGAAGCTTGGAAGTCCCCTCAGAGTCAGGTGTTGGCATGCATTAACCACCATCAGTTTACACATTTATTCGTAAGATTTATCAACACTGYCCCAAAGGGTCCTCCTACCTTTTGAAGGAAAAACAAAACAAAACAAAACAACACCCACCCACCCCTTAGTGCAAAGAAATAGGGACTCTCCCAAGCAACAGGGGTTTTATGAACCCGGAGAGTCATATTTCCAGAAATAGAGCTTCCTCCAAAGACAGTGCATGCGTTCATTCTCCGGGCTCGGAGAAGTCCACACCGCTCACAGAGAAAGTGCAGGGTTCAYGGTGATTTGAGTTTCCCAAAAGACATGGCTCCTCTGCTGGCCCCCACCCAAGGAATGAGGTATAAARGGGAGAGGTCTGGTGTTTGTTATATGACTTGCAGATGCCCCTCCCCCCTCRTGCTATTATTTTTTTTCTTGGAAGAAGTTTCCTCCAGGACTCCTCCACCACAAGGCCTCCTCAAGTTCATYTCCCTTGTCTGGCATCTTCAAGATTGGGTTCCTCATCTCTTCTGGCTGCAGGAGGGAGAAGAGAGAGTTTAACTTTGCAATAMGGTGAAGAAGATCCTTGGATTGTTAACCCTTCCCCTCCCAACAYGATCATTCTAAGCTGTTACTCTTTGGTCTAGCAGAARACACATTTATCATTCAGGAAGGTGYGCTGGTTTCTGAAATCTTGGCTTTGCCAGTCACAGGGCGTGTGCCTTTGGGGGAGAGTCTCGTCACCTCCTTGATAACAGTTTTCCTCTAGTGGAAACAGAGGTTGAGATTTATTTTACATAGTGAAAATTAAGGGGGAACATTTTTCATGATATTCTGTATGTAATTTCCTTCTTCTCTGCCCTGCACGAMGGTACTGCTATTTGGTCTCTCCTGCGTTGGCACTCCATTCAATCCACTCACCCTYACCCCCGAGCTCCACAGCTTCGGGCTTTCCCAAAAGGCTCCATCCTACTCACAGTGTTCTTCCTAAAGTGCCCGGGGTAGCCCGAGACGTGGGGACACCCACAGGCAGGCCAGTCTGTGGTCTATTTTTAGCTGCCCCTGGTTGAACACCAAGGCTTTCACCCAAGACCGTTAGAGATGCAGAGCACTGCCTAGGGACCTAGAGACGTTCAGGACAAGATTCAGGKTGTAAATAAGTTCCCCATGTGGCCTGAAGACGTTGGTGCAGGGCACACGCCACCGCTGCTCAAGGCCAGCCCTTTCTCTCCATTGCTCTTGCCAGAGATTCCACCACCACCAGGAACATTCCATGGGTGACCCTTGGCCCCTTAGTCAGGACTGTCTGAGACACAGGGAGATGACACCCAGGCATCCATCACACARCAACCAGATCCTCCAAGAAGACCCCTCCCTCACCGCCACCATTGCCACTGCCAAGGTTTGACGTGGACAGGTGGCAAGGAGAAAGGGTCCCAGGGGAGGAGGGAAGGGGTCAGAAGTGGCCAGAGATTAGGGACTTCATTAAACTGCCTGTTTAGGTAAGGGCCTTTAGGTACAAAGCTGCTTTACTTGATAATGGCAGTTTATCTGAATTCCATTCTACTGAAGGAAGCTTCTTTTARTCTTAATTACTGTGGTTAGTAAGCCACTGGGTTTCTCCCCAATGCCTTCCCACCCTGTGGTAAACGGAACTGCTTGACTCTCAGCTTTAACCTACCTGATCACTTCAGGGGGCAGATCCCTCCTCATCTGCCCCTTTAGGGTGCTTGGCCCCGCACCAGGCAACATTTGGGACAACTCAGCAAAGGAGGATCTGGCTTGAAGATCCTTGAAGCTCTCTGCACAGCCAATCAGGGCAGCAGAACAGTCCTGGCATATGAGAYTAGAACTCAACAGGACTCCTCACCRGCAACCYGAAGTGCAAACTGGAACTAGCGCCACCAGCTCATTAAGTGAGCTCAGGATAAAGGGGTGATCTTCTGACTTGAGGCCTAGCCCAGTGGTTGGAGGAGCGGYGGGCGTCTCTTGTGGGGGTGGCAATATTGCTCAGGCAGGAGGACAGCTTTCGGGGAACCACTAGAACAAAGGGAGCGAGGCAGAAAGGCTGGTTGGTGGGGGTGGGGTGGGCTGGAAGGGAGCGGGCCTGAAAGCCTTTAGGGAATGTGCTCACTGGGCAAAGGCAGGGAAGGGTTAAAGGGCCTGGGAACTCCTGTTTCCAATCACTTGTCAGTTCGCTTTGCTTATCAGCGAGGCTAGGGCGGTGCGGCGCGGCGCGGCGCGGGAGAGGCCCAGAGAGCTTTCGTTTCCAAGCTCTTCCCTGACTCCACTGGGCTCTGCTCTCCGAGTTCTCATTACCTTCTAAGGGCTCTCYGCTCAGTCAGGAGGTGGGGGAAGGGATGGCGCTGCGAGGGCTGGGGGAGGGCTTGGAACCCAAGCACAGTTAATGGAGTAGAGTGCAAGTTACTAAATACAGCCCTAGGGGGTGGCAAGGCTGTGGAGTCTCCGCCGTAAACCTTCAAATGCCCCCCCCCTCCCGCTGCGCCGCAGAGAGCCAGACCCAGTGCAGGCTGCACGGTCCCGGTCCCGCTTTTTTAACTCACCTTAGGCCAGCACCCTTCAACAGCTTTCGCTTTTACAATGACCACTGAGCCAGAAATCTCCGCGATTCCTTATGAATTGTTCCTTTCCCAAGTCTAGTGAAGCCTCCTTCACCTCAGGCCGGCCTATTTTATTTTCTTTTGCGGTCAACGCAGGCTTGTCTCGAACCCTGGACTCTTTGCCTCAGCCTCCTGACAGCTGAGATTAGGGGCGTGTGCCACTCTATCTGGAATCATGCTGGCTTCCCAAGGGGTGGAAATTTTCATTTCTACCAATTTACTAAGCACCCTGGTTGCGGCCATTAGGAAATTAGGTACAGGAGAGAGGGTTGCAGAAGGCCGGAGCAATCGGTCATCTGGATCCAGACCCTTGCTTTTTTTTTTTTTTCCTGGTTGCCGTCCACCAGTGCATCTAGAGGCTGTCATGAAGAAAGGCAATGCGCTTAGTGTCTTGAATTGCCCAGATTTGCCATTCTAGTAACCAGGCTAAAGAAGGGAGAGGGGCAGATGTGCTTCAGCAGAGGAGATGTAAATGGTCAAATGTAAACAGCATAAGCTGACTGTCAGAACAGAACTGTGTTCACATACGCTGGGGAGCTATGTATGTGAGGAACTGTCATAGAGAAGAGGTGGCGGTGCTGATGGTGGGTTAGTCTAGAGTGGGGGAATCGGCCAAGAGTGTGGAAGACACACAAGAGATGCCTGAGATGACAGAGGTAAACTCTGGCCTAGAGCCACCGTCTTCCCCTGGCAGATGACTGCCAGGCTTTGGTTCTTCCAAGTTTGGACAGCCCAGGCTGTCTGCCTCTATCCAGAATCCATCTTCCAGCTGTCCACTCCGTCTCACTGCAACTTTTACATCCTCTAAGCAGCCTTCTCTGTCTCCTCCTCAACTCTAGTTTCCGACTTTCCCATGGGTTATTTCTCCCACTGTGATCACTACATAGACATCTGCATTTATGCCCAAGCCGTTTTATTATGTAGGGTTTAAGGACACACAGACTTAGAAGTTTTATAGACACAGAAAGATGTTGCCTCCAACTTTAAGCCTCTCTAAATTCCAATTTCCTCATCTATAAGGTTGGGACAATAATAAACACCCAAGCAGACTGGCACAGGGTTTAGTTGGAAGGGAACTGTATTCATTATCCATGGCTGCATAACAAATTACCCTACAATTTAGTGGTCTAAACCAGCAATAAACACTGTCACACAGTTTCTATGGGTCAGGAATTTGGGAGCAGTTTAGCTGGATAGCTTGGACTTGAGATTTCTCATGGAGGTACAGGTTAGATAGATTAAGGCATTGTAAGGTGTGATTGAGGGTTAGGGCTCTGATTCTAAAATGGCCTTCTTGCCTGGTTTAAGGCAGGAGCTGAGCCTGGTACTTGCACTGTGGCTAACATACCTGGTAAAAATGACTGATATTTATTTTGGTTTGTAGTTTCAGAGGGTCTTTGCCCTCTGAAGGGTAAAGAAGGCTTGGCTGAGCAGTGTGTGATGGCGGGAGGTTGGGGTAAGGCTTGTTTCCATCATCGTGGACCAGGAAGCAGAGAAAAGGGGGGAGGGGGGAGAATCTTCAGAGGAGACCTACTTCCACCAGCTGGACCCCATTTCCTGGAGGCTCCACACCGTCCCAAGAGTACCACCAGCTGAAGGACACATTCAAAACAGGAGCCTGTGGGAGCCAGCTCAGATGTGCATCCTAACAAGAGGTTTTAGTTCTTCGCCATGCGACTCTCCACAGGGTGGGGCTTCTTGAGTGCCTTAACCACACAGAAGTGCTATTCCCGTGGAGTGCATGAGCAGAGAGAGAGAGAGAGAGAGAGAGAGAGAGAGAGAGAGAGAGAGGGGAGGGAGAAGCTGTACTGTCATTTACATCGCAGCCTCAGAAGTCACACATCCTCATTCCCACAAATCCTATTAGTTACACATGTCAGCGCTGATCAGAGTAGAAGACCGCTATAGGAGCACATGGATGTGAGGGGGGTGATGCTCATTGGTGGCTCTCTGGGAGGCCGGCTACTGCAAGTACTTGCCGAACGCTTGTCAAAAACATAAACTGCAACTCTAGCTAGTAAGCCCAGGTGCATCACAAGTTCAAGACCTCCTTGGGCTAAGGAGTGAGTTTGAGTTTGTCTCAAAACCAAAACTAAGAGCTAGGGATATAAACTCAGTAGTAGGGGCTTACCCACCATGTGCAAAGTCTATTCTCTCTCTCTGCATGTGTGTGTGTGTGTGTGTGTGTGTGTGTGTGTGTGTGATGGTGGGTAATCTCTAGTAAGTAACACATACCTACCTTCCCTCCATATTAAAAGACTCAGTAAACAGTAGCTTGCCATTCTCAGTAACTCACACTTCAACACCCCTATTTATAAAAGTCCTGGGGATGNCTCCTTTAGTTCCTGTTAAGCTGGGTGACCCGTGGGAGGATGCCAGGGATCAGGGTAGAACAGGGCTGGAGAGGTTTCTCTGCAGGAAACATCTTGGTCCCAAGGTCACAGTGAACCTTTTTAGCAGCCTCCTCCTAGTGAGTGACAGGGGGTCTAAGGGCCCCAGTCACTAGGGCTCCTTAGGTCATCCAGATGCAGAGGCTTCTGCTCCTCAGAGGGGACCCCATGGGTGGGAAGCTGCGTTCTCGTCTCATCCCACGGCAACGTCCCTCCGGGAGTCATCGTGTCGTCTCTGCCCTCCGACCCAGGGTAGAATCTCTCGTCTGAGCGATCCTCACGGAAGAGCCAAGTCAGGGTAAGCCTGTGCATATGAGGCCTCAATTTCAGATTAGATTCACAAATTTAATTTCCTATTCCTTAATTTAATTCTGCATTTTAGTTTTGTTTTTATTATTTACATGGGTTCCCTTTAATGATTCCAAATTGCTGCAACCCTCTAGCAGTATTTTGTCTTAGGTTAACTTCTTGAAAACCGATCAGCTTTGGAGTTTATTCCGTGCTGGGTTTAGTTATTTTCTGAAATGAAACACAATTAAATTAGAATAATGAACATGCTCTTTAGAGGATTAATTCATACTAAGCAGGCCATGTGCTACAGCTCACAGAAGAAAGGGCACGAGGATCGAAAGCTGTTTTTTCTGCCTAAATATGAAAAGTGCATTCTACGGAGCAGAACAAATCAGCTAATGACATCCAGAGCGTGCTGGCCAGCCCCAGAGCGGCACGGAGCTGGCATCTTGACTCAGTGCAGTCCCCGCCCACACTGCTGCCTACCTTCCCTCCCAGACGGGCTGGCAGCACACAGCTTGCCTGGCTCCTTTCTCTTTAGTCTTGTCGAGAGAAGCTACTGTGGGCTTTCTAAATTCCACCGGAGGAGGCCCTAAAACTCAGTGGCTCACAGCTTCTCTCCTTTTGTTCTCGGAGCTTCTCAGTACCATCAGACATTCTCTCTGTCATCCACGGGATGACTGGGCAGCTTCTGTCAGGCGCCAGGCATCCACACACAGGCTTCGGGTATATTTGAGAAGGAAACAGACCTGCTCTCTGCTCTCCTGGACTTAGGCTCTAGCAGGCGGAGACAGAAAGAATGAGTGCATTATACAGTAGGAAGGTGGCGAGTGCTGAAGGATGGAGGGGCTGAGCGAATGTTGTGTCTGTGTGCCTGTGGCTTGCGATATTAAACATGCCAGGGCAAGGTAGGCTCTTGGGAAAAGGTGTCAACTGAACCAACATTTGAAGGCGAGAAAGCTAAGCCTTTCTAGGAGCAGTCGAGGGGATGAGTGTTCCCGTGGTAAGGCCTCCTGTGTAAGTCCTAAAGGCAGGGAGTGTATCTGGCTAGGTAAGGGAGGACTGTATGCCAGCAGAGCTGAGAGGAGAGAATGGACAGGGAGCAAAGGCAACCAGATCAAGTGTGCCTTGGCTTCTGCTGTGACGACATTAAGAGTCAGGCTAGGGTTTTGAATGGGCAGCATGCATCTGAGTCACATTCAAAGATCCCCTGGCKGCCGGCTGAGAWCGGACTGTTGCGGGTCATACTGCAAGGTGCATGGAAGCTGGGCGGCTTTTCAGGAGACTGAATAAGAAAACTGAAAGGTCCGAAAACTGAAGCCTCAGGCTYGACTGGACCAMGCTCTCCGGAYTCRGGCCTCACAGCCAGGYCTGGGAAGTTAGAATCTCCTGCAGCCCCTTTCCCACTAGCAGAACCAGAATAATGGCTTCTAAACCACCAGAGCTCATTYGGAGTGAGGCGTGTCTCATCACTATAGCCACTGCGGCCCTGGGCTCTCCTCTGCAGCCCCTCATCCCTCACGCCACCTGATACACCAGGCTCTTGCGTCTTGCAGTGGAAAGGGCTTTGACAGCTCCTCGTAGTCTTGTCTCATTAATTGATTGGGACCCCACAGATGGAGGGAGCCCCTTCCAGCCAGGTACCCTACAAGGCACATCAGAAGGTTTCTCTGGTGCAGCCGCCACAGGGATGAGGACAGATCAAAGYAAGAACAGACGGACATCTGTGGCAACCGAAGCAAGCACAGGCTCGAGGTACAGGCTGAATGAATAAGTAAGCAGATAAATGATTGATGGGGGTGGGGAGGATGAATGATTAATGAATAAATGAATGATTGATGAATATACAACAAATGTACAGCTGAGACCCAGCTCCTCCTTTCTCTGATTTTAGGTCTATTCCTGCCTGGGAACAGAGGGCTAAAGCTCCTCCCATGGCTCTGGCCTGTGGAATTTCCTTGTGGAGCTGGGATGCACCCATCTGACCCTGGGCTAGGGAAGTGTTGTCTTAGAGGCAGGATCTAGGGCTGCAGAGAGTACACTGGTGGAGGAAGACTGGACTGTGAGGGCCTGGGGGCTTCTGTAGCTTTTAAGGGAGAAGAGCTCATAGGATCGGGGTGGGGGATGGGGGGCAGGGAGAAAGAAGGGATGGAGAAGAGAGAGGAGGTCCCCCCCATCTTCTACTGTTCATTCAGTTGATGGGAGGTCTTTGGTGAGTCCTTCTAGAGCCTTCTAGGGCCTGTTGAGACAGAGAAAACCCACCTGAATCAAGTATCTGGC
>BDUI01012496.1:18463-30820 GCA_002335545.1 Apodemus speciosus
TGGTTATCTCTGGTGTTAGCTGGTCTTGCTGTATCCAGCTGTGGCTTGTCCCTCCTGTAAGCCTGTGTTTCAGCACTCCTGGGAGACTAGTTCTCTCTGGGAGGAATTTGGGTATGTAGTGCTGTGGCACAGGGTCAGCTCCGGACCGTAGATGGAAACTGGAAGGACCTGTCCCAGGCTGCTCCTTGTTCCTGTGTCCTGAGGGCTCTGGGTGGGTCACTCTTGGTCCAGGTGTTTGAGCAGAAGTGGTGGTCTTGCCTGTGTTCTCAGGTATGTCAGCACTCCTGGGAGACCAGCTCTCTCCCTGCGGGATTTGGGTATGGAGAGCTGTGGCACAGGGTCAGCTCTGGGGCACAGATGGAAACTGGAAGGCCTGTTTTTCTTAATCTGTGTTCTTTTACTAGATTATAAACTCCATGACGGGGGGGGGGGGTGGGGGGGTGCTTCTTGTCAGTCTCCCTCTCCACCACGTTTTCATTGCCTCACACAGAACAGACTTGCAAATTACTTGTTGGGGGGAAACAAGTGTTCAGTGAATTTAAGGCATCTGAGTCCCAGAACATTAATAAAATCCTTGGCATCTTTGCTAATACTGCAGAGTTTGTATTGTTCCGGTCAGTTCTGGGTGGCTAGACAAAGTCTTGCTATGTCCCKCTGCCTTGAGGATCCACTGAGTTCTCACCCCAGTGGCCTGGCCTAGGCATTGCAACTCCATTTCTTTGTTGTATATTTAAGCATTTTTCAAGATGGCTTTTCCTTAAGAGGTCAGATTGACACTGGAGAGGAAAACAAGTGTGGGAAGAGCCACATGATAAAGTGTCTTTGACAGCACCTTTGGGGTTTAATCTGTCAGGGGAYTGAAGAACAAGAAAGGTGTGTGATGTAGCTGGAGCTAAGCCATCGCTTCCCATTCCTCCCCCAGCTCTAGGGCTCCTTTACACAGCACAGACATTCTAAACGAAACCTTTTTGTTATTTCCTTTATTTCCTCTTCCTCACTCACGTGCCATGGCAGTACAAATATTTCCAGTGTTGACCATAGCCCCGCCCATCTTCAAGTCCCTGTACAGTTAGTTCCCCATTATTCAAACCACAGGGCGGACTGGAGGCCACTGCGTCAGCTGACCCTTACCTCTCTCCCGTCTCATCCCCTTCTTTGTATCATTTGCTTTCCAGCCTCTTCAAGCAGATCCCACGCCCCTGTCATGTTGTACTTTCACACGGTGCTTTCCTGCTTTGAACTTACATGTCTCTGCCTGGGTTGGTTCAAATGTCACTTCTTGACATCTTTCTTTATAATGCTTCTTGTCCCCTCCACTTGGCATCGCTTGCTTATACCATGTGCCTCATACCACTGGACTAGTCTGTTTCCTCTCCCATGTCCTCTCTCCAGAGTGAGTTCCTTGGGAGTAAGGATGTAACCTATTCAACATTTGCCTCCCCCACAGTTGGATAGGGCCTTAAAGAGGCCCAGGCCAAGCAACCGCCTTATATAGGATGTCTGAAAGGCCTCTCAGAGGCCCCTACAGACCTAGATGTACTCTGGAGTATTTGGATTTACCACCACAGGCACTCCTAGACCTGTTGTGCACTGGAGCAGGGCTAATGAGTTAACAGCCAGGCTTCAATTAGTGGTTTGTGAAGTGTTTCTGGATATCAAATTGCTGTTGTTGCTTGATAATCATAGCAGCTCATGGGGATGAGAAGGGACGAAGCAAAAATGATTCCCTTGTTGAATACAAACCTGTTGAGAAGCTCAGCTGTATCTGTAGAAAGAATTCGAGTTTCTGGTCTCCCCAGATAAGCGTATAAATGGATCTGTTTTCGGATGGTGTAAGGGTGCTTTCACTTCTGTGCCCTTCTCAGCTGCTAAGCCTCTACTCCTCCAGAGGGCTAATGATATCACCGAGAAGCTGGCGATGGGGTGAGGCGCAGGGCAGATGGGAAAGCATCGTCTTTTTCTCTGTTCAATCAGTACCATTCTTTTCTAATGACAAAGGACACATGTATCGATTAGTGTGATTCCCATCTCAGCAAGCAAATACTGAATATTGACTTCTAGACCTCAGAGAGTCTCCCTGTCACTGCCAATGAAGTTAGTCGCTTCTAGGAAAGTCACATCTGGAACTGCTTTCTGTGCTTGCTTGATCCTTCTCCACCTCTGCTGCCCAGCCTAATGTTTCGGGTAGATTCATTTTCTGTAAGATGACCACTTGCATTAGTGATGGTCGGAAAGGTTACTCTGTGTGGCTGGAGGTCCGGCTGAGCTAACGGCAGGCATAATTCTTTAAGGAACACTAACGGAGAGGTGGACTTTAGAACTCTGCCATAGGCTAAGGTAGCCTTCTGGGGGCTGCTATGGGGCCACCTTGTATCACGCACTAGGGCTTGGATGAAATATATTCCACTAAAAAAACCGAGTTTACTCAGTTACCAAAATATTATTTTATGAACATCCACTGTGTCGGGGTGCTGTACTAGGAATTCAAGGATCCTCTGACTGACAGGATAGTGTTACCCTGGACACACAGACATTCACAGATGTTCACATTTTCACGTTTTGCTAAGTGCAATGATGCTCCAAGGGGGATTATTCATTCCCCAAGAACATGGAACCATCTAGGGAAATTTCACAGAGAAGGTACCAGCTGTGCCAAGTGCTCCAGTTACTCTTCTGTTGCTGTGATAAAGTTCTCCAGCCATAAGCAGCTTGGGGAGGGAAAGGATTTAGTTTGGCTCACACTTGCAGGTTGTAATCCATTGTTGAAAGAAAGCAAAGTGTGAATTCAGACTAGGACGGCAAGTAAACTCTGAGAGCAGGTGAGAGCGATCATTTGAACTAGAGTGCAAGTCTGGCCAGAGGGAGAGTCAGATAACACAAGCAGGGACTGTAAAAGGCTCAGAGACATAGATTCATACAAAGATGCTTCTGATGCTGAACACGGCTTGTCTGGTTCAGGTCGTTTTGTCACTGAGCTCTTCGGAGGTAAAAGAAAAGATAACAATACTTGCATGTGGGCACTTCTATTGATTACATAAAGTCTGTCCTAAAGGGCAGCTAATAGTCTATGAATTAATTATACATATGTACCTATACTTATATACATAATTAAGACAGGTTGATGACTTTATACGCCATTCCCTTCGTCCTAAGTGCTACCTAAAATATAACACACTGAAAGTCCATAATAGATTAGTCACTGTGTCTACAGTAATTAGCTGATTTTCTGCTTTTATAGTTTACCATTATTTAGTTTCCCTTTTTGCCATTATTTTTTCTGCCTCTTTAGGTTAGAACAGTCAGAATTTCAGGAACATAAAATACTAGTTGAAAGGAACAAGCGTGGGATAAGTTGGAGAACCTTTGAACTTTTTTTTTCTTTTTAGCGTTTTGGGGAATGCTGTGGCATTTCTCCATTGTGCTGCTGTCTAGGCTTCGTCTAGCAGTGCAGACTATCCATTCCGGCTACTCTGCAGTTGTTTAGCCTCCACAGAGCCCCGCCCTGAAGTGCTTTACTGTCCCTCTGCTATTCCTACATATGGTCAAAATCTACTCACCTTCCAGATTGCTGACATCAGCAAATTCACTCTCTGGAAAAGTGCCTCGGTTCTTCATTCTAGGAGTGTTATCACAGTGGAGTATGTCTGCTAACCCACAAGCCGGCCCAGGCCCCTGCACACCTAGGTATATTCCCGAGGAACTGAGTATTTGGATTTACCACCGCAGGCACTCCTAGACCTGTTGAGCACTGGAGCAGGGCTAATGAGTTAACAGCCAGGCTTCAATTAGTGGTTTGTGAAGTGTTTCTGGATATCAAATTGCTGTTGTTGCTTGATAATCATAGCAGCTCATGGGGATGAGAAGGGACGAAGCAAAAATNACCGAGACGTGGGGATCCAGAAAGCTGGGGAGGCGCGCTAGTGACCTGGGGCGGAGGGCTTGGATGGGAGTGGAGTGGAGATTGTACACAGGCGCGCGCGCGCGCCACACACACACACACACACACACACACACACACACACACACACACACACACACACACCCGTGAAAGGGCTGAATGATCTGGGCGACTGAAGCTGGCCCCGCACCCCCGCACTTCCGGGAGGCAGCGATGCGGGTTAATATGGTTGTGTGCGCCCCCGGGTGCGGGAGCGCGAAAGTGGGTTGAAGTTGAGCGGGCTTGAGAATGGCCCTCCCGCGATGAGTACGCAAGGAAGTTTAGTTTCGGAGATGGATCTGTGCCGCAGTGTGCTGTACTTGGAAACCAGAGATTTGCGGTACTCGGAACCGATTCATCAGGGTTCCCCAGCACAACACTTTATTCTCTGGGGACGTGCCGGGAGGGGCTCGCTTTGCCTCGGAGGGACCCTTCCACTAGGTGTGAAAGATGCTAGCCTAGCGTCCATGGGGTGTCGAAAGCAACATATAAGGGGGTTCGAAACTCAGGAAACCCCAGYGATCGCCTGCTAGCACAGACACACGGTCCCGCGCACTCTCAGTTCGCGCCCGCCCTTCCTCCCTCCCCGATTTGCTTCTGGGAAAACAAGCCTTGAGAGCTGCGGACTCGCCCCAAGTCACGGTGCTTAAGCAGGAGTCCCTGTTTGAAACAGGCTGAAAACTCCCCTCCCCGCTCACTGGTGGATTCATATCCTGTGCGGCCTCTAGGAAGCGCTAGACACATGTAAGTCGTTTCTTTTCTAAGGTTCTGCTTTCGGCCCTCCACCCTCTACTCCTCAGGACTAAAGAGGAGGCGAGCTTGGTCCTCCCAGGGCATAAGTGCAAATCTCAGAACTTCTCTGAGCTTTATTGGTTTCTTCTAGAAGTAGAGCGATTGAGGACCATTACACCGGGCTGCCAGGCATTAGTCTCGACTCTGAGACTAGAAGGTGGTCAATCGGCGCCCCGTCCTCTACCAGCTTCGGAGTGACCCTGGGCCTTCGGTGGGGGTGGGGGTGGGGTGGGGGTGATTTGGAGGATATTGGATTGGGATTTGGCAGGATCCGGTGTATTTTCATAAGCGAGGTAGGAAAAGGACCCGTAGCCAGCTTTGCCCTAAGCCTACCTTCAGCTTAGGACTTGTAGTTTGAAGTTGGACCTTAAGTTCCCAGGTTCGAATTTGGACTTTGCTGCCTCAGAACTCAGCTCAGGGTTTGTATGAAGCCTTAAGATAGTTTGCCTTTTGAGTATTCAGAACCCAGTAGCAGCTGGTATCGGTGGGAAACCGGCCAGCTCTTTTTCACTCCCGCGGCTGCAGAGGGTAATGGCTGCTGCCAGCCAAGCGCTGACCTTGGTGGGGGCAGGGTAGAGCAGGGTTTCTGTAAAGTCTAGATCCATTTACTTCCCCAAAGGGAGACCGAGTTCCTCTAACCGCAGCCCTAATCTTTGTTCTTTTTCTTCCTCTCTTTTGTTTTCGTTTCTTTCTTTCTCTTTTCTTTTTTTGCCAAGGAGCTCATATTCTGCATGATTTATGATAACAGTAATAAAACACCACATATCTGCCAGTTAGTCCAAGCAGTTTAAGCTTGCTTGTTTTCTTCCTGCAGCTATCTTGAGAGGCGTACATTTTTTACCTAGACTTTACATGGGAAGAAATGGTCCCAGAAAGTCCTTGTGTCTTGCTTGGGGTATACAGACAGCTGGAAAGTGATCTCAGGTCTGTGGTACATTCTTTCATATTTGCTCTGGCAAACTTTCCCTTAAAGTCTTAGTTATTTGCCTGGGAAGTGGTGCTGATGGCATAGACTTTGTTTTCTTGTTCCTGTGTTTAGAAACTCCCAGATCTAGGACCTTGGGTAATTATGTGTCTTTTGCCCAAGGGTTCTGTGCATCTTCTGCCTCCTGTGGCTTAGGAGGCTGATTTTCTACTTAGGTTAAGAAATAGCAGTTTCATCCAAGGCAAAACAGACCCCTACTCTTCTTAATGCCACTGCCTGGATGGTCAGCTTTCTCTTTGCGTGGGAGAAGGGCTTTTCACAGGCCAGCTTCTGCCCTTTTTAGCCGTATCATGCTGGAAGCACAGTTGGGAAGGGCTGGGCTATGCCACCCTAAAGAACCCAAATCCCAGCAGCTGAAGGCAATGAATGTTTCTTGCTTCCTCCAGTTACTTGTCCATTGTGGCTGTGCAAGGAACTCTGTCTACTGTCCTGCTTCTGGTTGGTTTTGACTGAAGGGGGAAACTCAGCAAAACATTGRCTGACAGTGTATTGACTGGAAGTAACACCCTTCCTTTCTCATGCCACTGTCCAAAGCCAGTCACTTGGCCAGGCCTTAGAGTGAGGGTCTGAAAGGGCTCCTTCCTGCATTCTTTCCTTCTTCAGGGGAATCAGTGGAAAACACCCTTCAGAAAGTTTACATCCAGGCTTTGAGAGGTAGTGAATAGAGACCACATCAGGTCCAGATGTGTGTCTTCCACTGAGGGAGAGTTAGCTACTGTGCACCCCATTCAGTATGCATAATGGGGCAGAGACAGAGGCTCTGCTTGGGGAGGGGAGGAACAGAGGTCCCAGTACATGACAGCCCTTGAGTGTTTTCAGGACGTCTTCCCATCCACTTCCTCAGGTAAGGCCTGGTTCTGCTCAGTGGTTGCTTTCCGTGCCCGCCTGGACTTGCCTCAGTCTTCCAAAGATTTACTAAAAGCCTGTTTGGGCTTTAATAAATGTAAGGGTCCTATTGCCTAAGTCTTGAAGATGGTCTTTGGAATGCAGGTTTATTTCAATCCCCCCACAGTGTAGTTTCTTGTAGGATAGCAGGTATACCAAGTACCAGTAGCCACAGCAACCATTCGCTCTGGTCCCACCCCAGTGGTTTGCCCTGTTTCTTTGCTTTCTGACTCTTCTGCGTCCTTCTCTGCTTCTCTCATCCTGTTTGCTTTTGGGTGTTTTAGGCTTGTAAGGTGGAAACGTGTCCCATTCTTTTCCTCTGTAGAGCTGAATGAATGAACTAGGCGATGTCATAATGCATCCCAAGGGTTAGGGTTGGTTGATTTGAGACAGGGTCTTGTTATACAGCCCAGGCTGGCCTYGAATCTGCTTCAACCTCCCAAACACTGGGAATACAGTGCTCACTGTCTGTGTCTGTTGTGTGTATCTAGAGATTTTAACAACAGGTCCCTACCCCCTGAACTGAGCCATGCTTCTAGTCTGACCTCTCCAGGCCCTTTTCTTTTCTTTTTTTTTCTTTTGTTTTCTCTTGTTTTCTTGGTATTGTTTCTATTCAACCTGCTACCCCCATTCCCAATTTTTGGATTTTTTATTCCCTTTTGTTCCCACTTACAATTTGGCCACATCTACCTTGAAYTCATTTCAGTAGCCACCTTGAAATGTTGTCTCTTGCTTTCTCTCATTAGGTTCCATTGTGAGGTGCTGTCCAGCTTCTGATTAGTTGTGCCTACTTGGGAAAGATCACCACAGTTGGTGTGTGAACTGTGGACATTCTCTGCTTTAAAGGAGGGGTAGAGAGTGTCACTTTACCCTCACCAGARTATCCAGCCTCTCCTTTCTGCTCCTTGTATGCAACTCTGCCTTGACTGAATGTGGCCTTGGGGTTTCAGGGTGTGGATAGATTATATAGGCTGGGTAAGATTTGGGGAAAGAGCCTTCATCTGCACATCCGTGGAGGAGCTATCACCTGTGCTAGGTGNATTAGTGGTTTGTGAAGTGTTTCTGGATATCAAATTGCTGTTGTTGCTTGATAATCATAGCAGCTCATGGGGATGAGAAGGGACGAAGCAAAAATAATTCCCTTGTTGAATACAAACCTGTTGAGATCTCAGCTGTATCTGTAGACACAGTTCAAGTTTTCAGTCTCCCCAGAGGTGAGGTTTGGATTACAGATGTGTTATATAATCAGTGTTGGGCCCATTTCTCTTGTGACTCTGCCCCATAATATATATAATAGGACTTTCCCAGACTGCCTCAATAATTAAGCCAGATTGATGATTTTGAAACCAATTAAGAAATAAATATGGACTTGCTACACTGGACACTTCCTTGGTAGAAGGCGGGGGGGGGGGGAGGGTGGCGAATGGGAACTGGGAGCAGGTTGGGAGGATAGTTCACCCAGGCCCTGGCTTCTCCTTCGACTCTTCCTAAATGCTTTGCTTCTAAACTGCTAAGTGTAGAATGCAATAGCAGTAACCCCAGGAACTTGGAAAACCCTCCGTATATGACTTAGGAAGCAAAGATTAGCAAAGGGAAAGGAATTCAAGATTTTTAAACCATTATTTGAATACATTTATTGTGATACGCACGCTGTTATAAATATGCACAAGCAAAGGTCATCTTTTTCTAGGAGTTGTCAGATTCCAAGTTGGAAGAAGACACCTTTTGTAAAAACTTCCATGGGTCCCTGCTTTGAGAATAAACATCTAATTACTAAGTCTTTACTATGATTATAAATGAACACAGCACATGCCACTTGATACAGCTCTCAATTGAAGTGTCTGCTTTCCCAGTGGGCTGTCCCCCTCTCCCCTTGCCGACACCCCTTCTTCCAGCCTTAAGAAACACCACACCATCTTCTGGCCAGCAGTCTGGACTTGCGAGCTGCTGTGGGGAGAGTATGAGCCAATGATAGCATGCGGGGTATCTAGTCCTACAGTCAGACAGGGAGCACGGCAGCTTCCACCCTAGTATACTGGACACTCAGCTGTCATTTCATCTAGCTATCACTATCTATGGATAATGCAGCAAAGAGGTTGGGGGCTACTTTTCAATAGTTTATTGTATTTTCTTAAATATCCTTTCCGGAAATTTTCAGAAACAAAACATAAAAAAATTATATACTTTATTACAAATGGTAAACTCAGAATGCTTCAAATCTCTTATTTACAAACACTGGGTAGGACACCCAAACAAACAAACATGGAATAACTTACAAAGGCAGGAAGCTGTTTATTGACAGTAATCAGCTTTCATCAAATTAAAAAAAATATATATGTACATACACAGTTGAGAGAGGCAGGCCAGGGGAGTTCATCTGCAATCTAGCCTGGCACTCACAAGCCTCCCTCCCCTTCCCAGCCCTCCCTGCTTCGTGATCTTAAGGAGCACTACAGAAGCAATCTACAGTCTCTATTGCAGTTTGTAACCCCCCACCCCCCTTTAATACTGAATGAGATCGAATGTTAGGTCCATGCAGTTCTTGGTCAATGTTAACTAAGAGTCCATCGTTCTGGTCGCGCGGGCACAGCCCGTTCGCAAAGCCTGGCGGCCAAGAGGCCGCTGCTCTCTGGCCCCGCGCCAAAGCCAGGCGCGCCACGTCCTTCCCACTCCAGCACACTGGGGGCGCCGTCAGGTCGCAACCCAGTCCATCTTGTGTACCCTTGGCTTCAGTACTCGGACACTTTTTTTTTCTCTGTCGCAACCAGTCAAGTTCTCAAGTTTGTCTCTCTTATATTTTTTTCCTCCATAGCTCCTCGGCCCTGACAGTCTGTCCTCAAAACGTTTGCAACTGCTGCGTTAGCATGAGTTGGCACCCACTGTTAACGTGGTTCATGACTTTCTGTTTAAGCTGTGCCACCTGTTCCCTGAGCATGTTGGCCGTGGACGCCAGCTCGGAGTTTTGCGCTTTCAAGGTTTTCACTTTTTCCTCCAGCCGGGCGATCCGCTCCAGCTTCCTTTTCCGGCACTTGGAGGCAGCGATGCGGTTCCTCATGCGCTTCCTCTCCGCCTTGATCCGCTCCTGAGACTCCATGTCGATGGGGGACAGGGGCGGCGTCTCTCCCGGCATCTCGGGCACCGTCTGCGGCTCTTCCTTCAGGGCCTGCAGCCGCGGGTGCTGCACCGGGATCTGTTGGGGCAAGTGGTGCGGCGGCTGAGGCGGCTGCTGCTGCTGCTGGGGCTGCGATGGAAAGGCCAGCCCGGCCGCGCCATAGGAGGGCGCCCCACCGCCGCCGCTCAGCGCACCCGGGTTGAAGTTGCTGAGGTTGGCGTAGACCGGAGGCTCGCTGTGCAGGCTGGCGCTGTAGCCGCCGCCGCCGCCAGCGCCGGCTACTGAGGCCACCGCGGGAGCCACCATACCCGCCCCGCTGACCGGCTGTGCCGCGGAGGTGACACTGGGCAGCGTGTTCTGGCTATGCAGTTCGGCCAGGGCGCGCACGAAGCCCTCGGCGAAGCCCTCCTGCTCGTCGGTCACGTTCTTGGGGCACAAGAACTGGGTGGGGGTCGGTGTGGTGGTGATGTGCCCATTGCTGGACTGGATGATCAGGCGCTCCAGCTCGGGCGACGCCAGCTTGAGCAGTCCGACGTCCGGCGACGTGAGAAGGTCCGAGTTCTTGGCGCGGAGGTGCGGCTTCAGATTGCCCACCGGGTCGGCCAGGTTCAAGGTCATGCTCTGTTTTAGGATCTTAGGGTTACTGTAGCCGTAGGCGCCGCTCTCGGACTGGAGGAACGAGGCGTTGAGGGCATCGTCGTAGAAGGTCGTTTCCATCTTTGCAGTCATAGACCGGTCGGTCACTTCACGCGGGGTTAGCCTGGGCTGTGCGCACAAGTTTCGGGGCCGCAACAGCGCGCCGGGAAGCGGGGGATACCCGCGCGTCCCTGCTTCCGTAACAAAGTTTGTTTAGGAGCGTGCGCTCCAGACGGCAGTGCTCCCCTCTGAGCCCTCCTCCCCAGCTCGCTCCAGGGAGCKCAGGGTTTAGACACCGCTTGCACTCACGTTAGTCCGCTCCCGCGCGTTGCCGAGCTTTGAAAAGTCGCGGTCACTCACGGAGCGCTCTCGGGGAGCAGCGGTTCCTCGGAGCCCACGGACCAGCCCCAGCGACAGCGGCTCTCCTGCGGTGCTGACCAGTCGTCACGGAATTCTTGGTGGAAGCCCGCGATCGGGCTCCGCCGCCCGGCCTCCGACAACTGTCCCCTCCTCCGCTGTGAGGGGGAGGGGGACGCTAGGCAGCCGCGGCTAGCGCTCGCCCAACTTCAGCCGCCTGGGCGAGCTGGTRGGAGTATAGGTTCCTCTTCTCCCTCTTCTTTGCAGTCTCGGTGGCAGCCTTAGGCGCAGAGGAGGTTTGCAAAAGTTCGCTCCGGGCCACTTGTTACCGGTCCTCTGGGTCAGGAAAGTTGCTGGCYGGCAGCCGCTCGCCTATTTCCTCGCGCGGTCGGGAGCCGCTCTCGATGCTGTCAGCGGCGCGGGGTCTTGTGAGCTTCTTCTCCCGGGAAGGCGGGAGAAGGGACTCTCCAGATGCTCCCCAAAACACCCGTGCAGGAACCGCGGGCGCTGGATCCAGGCAGTTGGTGAGAAAATGAAGACAAACAGATGAACAGCCGGGAGTCCGCGGCCGACCGGGTTGGCCGAGTCCGTCCGTCTGTCTGTCTGCCTGAGCGCTCTCCTGCCAGGCTGCCTCTGCCACACTCAGTGCAACTCTGAGTCCTTATCCAGCCTGAGCTCAACACTTATCTGCTACCAGTCAATCCCTAAAAATAGCCCATGATGTCACCCCAAGGCTTTCCCATTGGCTTGCGTCGCTCTCAGGGGGGCGGGCCCACCCGTCGCCATGGAGATCTCACCCTAGAAGATTCTTCTCTGGGCCCGCGAAGGCTCACGGGATGAGGTAATGCTCCGCTGCGCTCCTACAGTTGGGCCCTTCTTTCTCCTCCCCCCTCCCCCTCCCGCGCGCTGCTCCGGCTTGTGTTCCCGGGTTCCCTCCCCGGCGCGTCTTTCCCGGCCCGCCCGGTGCATTGTGGGCTGACGTCTTGGTTTGGCTGTCTAGTGACGGAGGCTGCCGGGTCGGCTGGACCCTTGCGGAGTCTGTCGGAGGCGGGCTCAAGTTCAGGGCTGGGGACCGGGACCGAGACGTGGGGATCCAGAAAGCTGGGGAGGCGCGCTAGTGACCTGGGGCGGAGGGCTTGGATGGGAGTGGAGTGGAGATTGTACACAGGCGCGCGCGCGCGCCACACACACACACACACACACACACACACACACACACACACACACACACACACACACCCGTGAAAGGGCTGAATGATCTGGGCGACTGAAGCTGGCCCCGCACCCCCGCACTTCCGGGAGGCAGCGATGCGGGTTAATATGGTTGTGTGCGCCCCCGGGTGCGGGAGCGCGAAAGTGGGTTGAAGTTGAGCGGGCTTGAGAATGGCCCTCCCGCGATGAGTACGCAAGGAAGTTTAGTTTCGGAGATGGATCTGTGCCGCAGTGTGCTGTACTTGGAAACCAGAGATTTGCGGTACTCGGAACCGATTCATCAGGGTTCCCCAGCACAACACTTTATTCTCTGGGGACGTGCCGGGAGGGGCTCGCTTTGCCTCGGAGGGACCCTTCCACTAGGTGTGAAAGATGCTAGCCTAGCGTCCATGGGGTGTCGAAAGCAACATATAAGGGGGTTCGAAACTCAGGAAACCCCAG
>BDUI01012496.1:40412-55883 GCA_002335545.1 Apodemus speciosus
CACTGAGCTATTAGATTTTTTAGTGGTAGTGGTAGTGGTGTTGGTGGTTTATTCATTGTGTTTATTATATCTGAGCCAATCAAAGAAATGTAATAAACAGTAATTTCTAAGTACTATGGTCCTTATCCCTAAGTTAGTGTCTGGTATCAGATACCTGAAGCCTTGGCTATTTCATCTCATTTGACTTCTTGTTTGTAGACATTCATACCGATCGAGCAAGAAGTAGGTGCTAGAGTGGCAGGTCGTAAGGCCAGTTTGGATCTCAGCATCTTCATCACGGGGAACCTTGGCCAGCTCACTGGTCTTCACCACCACTGGAAGCTTCTAAATCCTATTTTGTTAAACAAATTAGAGTGGGATCTAGGTTATCTTTTAATATTAATGGTTTCAGCCTCATCCCATGATGAAGAGAAAAGGGTAAAGGGACAGCTATCRGCTAGGGATTGTAGTACAGTTTCCTTCTCTCACAGACCTCAGCGGTTTGATTTCCACTGGTTGTGCCTGTGTCTCCCCACTGTAAAGGTCATCTTCACTCTTCTCGGCTGTGCGGATCTGAAAGCACACAGTGTTTTTCAGYAGTCTCACCYTAATCCACATTGACTGTGGATAACCTGATGTCTTTTGTGAGACTCCTCATTCTCAACACGGTTTTACTAGATTAGGTTCTAAAGCGGGTATCACATTCTTATTGACCCGCAACTGCTGTGGTACTTGGATTTGTGTCAGTTGTAAATCAAGGGCAAATGTTTATAATTCTATCGGATCTGCGTATTTCTGAATTTAGAACCCCAGACATTTTTTCTTAAAGCTACTCACATCGGCACTCAGCTCCTCACTCAGCCAGAGAAAGAGAGACTTGGCTGCTCCAGCCCTTGACTCTCTGTAGTTCAACAGCAGTCTGGTTTAGGCTGGGACAAGGGTGATGGTGGAAGAGGTGGTGGTGACGGTATTGATGATAAAGAGAACAACAATATCCTATGAGRATATCATTATTCCCACTTTACAGATATAGCAACTGAGCCTCACAGAGGTGAGGTAAGTCCCTCTGCTATACAGGTAGGACCTAGCAAAGGCAGGATTTACACCTGGTTCCATGTGACTCTCTACCCAACTGCACTCCACCTCTCCCCAGGAAGATGCTCCGGGTCAGGAGCCTCGTGAGAACAACAGGTCTGTCAAGTTCTGCAGGGCTGAGCTGTTCATCATTGCGGAGGACACTCATCACTGTGCTAATTACATTAATTGCTGCCCACTCTGAGGCTAGGTGGGTGGCTTGACAACACCTCGGAGCATGGTAAAGATGCCTGGGCCTGCCTTTATGCTGAAAACATCTGACATCTTTTTTTTCCCCCAACTCCTCCTTCCCGTGATGGCCCAAGACGGTAATTACAGGTTGGATTGGTTGGAAGCCGGTTGCTCTCTACCATGTAGGGGAAAGGTCAAGACTATGAACTTTGCTCTTCATCAGACTCCTTACTGGAAGCAGAGAGGAAGGACGAAGGCTCCTGTTGTAATCTCATGATTCTCTAGAAGCAGGTGCTCTCTTACCCTCATTCTGTTTGAGAGAACCTGGTCAGTTGCTTGGGGTCCAAGAGCTATTGGGGAGAGGAGACAGGCTGAAACCAGGAACGGTGATCAGAAGAAGTCATACTTAGGGGCCAATGCCATAGCACCCCTCACCAGGACACTGCTCTTTCTGACACTTACGTGGAGCTGAGTGTGTATTGGCAGAGTCAGGCAAGGCACCAAGAAGTGTGTTTTGTGGCATTCTCTATCCCTAAACGATGACTGCTTGAGATCTCACCTGCTCTACCTTCTTTCCTGAGATTCCCAGAGAACTTGCTTGTAAGTGTATTAAATATAAGTCAGATGTACGCCATAGTGTTTTCTGTTTGATCTGTTAAGAGGTAATGTGAAGACTACTTCTGCATCCTTGTTGAACAGAGACAGGGTGGCTTTGGTAATTCATCATAATTGAGTAAGTGACTTCCACAGAAAGCAGAGGCTAATTTGGGAAGTCACTGGCTTCGGGATGCTGTGCAGTCATGTACTTTATGGGTGTGCCCATATTGTATGTGTGGGTATATATGTCAATGAGTGTGTGTGTGTGTGTGTGTGTGTGTGTGTGTGTGTGTGTAAGCTTCCAGAAGTCATAGAGAAGTGATGGGTAAATGACCGGGTTCCTGCTATACCTCCTGCCAGAGTTCAGATTTGAAAGTTCACTGAAAGCCATTGGCTAAAGACTTGGTCCTCAGCTTGATGCTACTGGAAGGTGCATCTGGAAGGTCCTTTGATAGTGAGGTATTGTGAGGCATGCTCTAGAAGGGAGGGGACAGTACCTCAAACTGAGAGCCCTCCTTCCAGCTGCCTTGCCAGCACCCTTCTTAAAGCGGAGCTGACTAACACACACACCATCCTTCTATGAATGAGATTTGAGCTCTGTTCTACTAATCCTAATACATTATATAATGATATGGGGAGGTAAAGATATTTGGAGATAGACCAAAGTCTATCTTGGTTCTGCCTTTTTTTTTTTTTTTTTAACTGCTATGCCTTGGACAAGTCATTTCACCTCTCTGGGCACTGATTTTCTCATTTCTAAAAATAGAGTTAATAACAGTCCTGACTTGATGGTACTCCTACAGGCTAGGAGGTTTCTGAGGGCAGGAACTATATTTATATACTGCCAATCCTCTGCCAGAATGAGGTTTGAGCTGAGCAGCCTTTGGACTTAAGATATTACTTCCATTCTAATCTAATATTCCCCAATTGGCTGTGCAGCCTTGGAGAAACTACTTAACATTTCTGAGCCTCAGGTTTCATACCTGTGGAGTAGAGATTTGTTATCCATCCTTGAAATGATTGCGTTGTGGTAAGGTGAGACCTACAAAGGCTTGGGTGGCAGACGGTTAGAACGGTTAGAACGTAGGAAGTGGCTGGCAACGCTTGCTCCTCCCAAAGTCCATCGTAGAGTGTCACCTTCAACATCAGGCAATCACACTTCTGCTTGATCTGTAAAACATGCATTTCCATCTGCACTGCCACACCCCTCTTTCCCTTCCTTTCTTCCCTGTCTTCCCGTCTCCGTCAGCTCTGCTGTGACTGAGTTCCTCTGGACTCACACCTGGCCCTGGATGCTCAGCTCCATCACTAGCCTTGCCTCCCTCAGCCCCTCCTTCCACAACCCTGGGCAGATCTTGTCACCGTGGGCTGCTTCCAGCACAGGCTACGGCCTCTGCACAGCCTACTGGCTGTGTGAGCATTCTAGAAAACCCTGACTTTACTATGGCAGAACAGTAGAGACAGAAACGGCGACATCAACAGTAACACCAGAAGGAAGCCAGGTAACAATAAAAGGCCGAACGTGCTTCTCTACCTGGAGTTCAGATAACAAATGGGCATGCACTAGAAATGGGTTTACATTCATGCATCTGGTATACAAACATGGGCAAGGCAGGTGCTTGAGGTAAAGAATTGTTCTGTTCATGGCCTCGCTCTCTCGGAGAACATGCTCACTACCAACCCCCTACTCCTCTCTCTTTGTTCTCTTTTCTCCCTCTCCCTCTCCTGATCTCTTGTGTGTGTGAGTGAGTGTGTGTGTGTGTGTGTGTGTGTGTGTGTGTGTGTGTGTGTGTTTGTATGTTTGGTTTGGGGTTTTTTTTTGAGACAGGGTTTCTCTGTGTGGCCCTGGCTGTCCTAGAACTTGTTACGTAGTCCAGAATGGCCTTGAATAGAAATCTGCCTGCCTCTGCCTCCCACATGCTGGGATCAAAGGTGTACGCCACCACCCCTGGCCTCTCTTTTACATGATGAACTATCTCTATTTCCATTCCTAAGCATGTGACCCATGTCTAATTTTTTGTCGTAGGACACAAGAACCTGGATACAGATTCAAATTTGCGTCTCTCACGGCATCCCCAGCGCCGGCCCACTCTGGGCGCCCCAGTCACCAAGGGCTTCTGTCTGTGACAGGAACTTTCCAGAGTTTTCTGGGTTTAGGGCTTCACACCTGCAGTTCTCTCTTCCTTCTCAGGATTTGCTGACTGGCACTCTGACTTCCTCAGGCCTCAGTTTACAGGCTGCCTCCTCAGAAAGCCTCCCCCCCCCCAGGGCTTATGTAAAATGACACCACAATTGCTCCCTGCTCCCTCCATTTCGGTTTCCTTCTTCTCACCTGTAAGTGACACAGTATGAATTTGTTCATTCATCCTGTTTTCAGGGGCAGGGATTGAAGCCACAGTCTCATACGTGGTAAGACAGCGTAGTTCATTTATTCTTATTTTTCTCTCTCCCTTAGGTGGCCTGTGAGCTTATAAAAACAGGTTGTATGTGCCTTCTACAGACCATGGCACATAGTGTGTGCTTAGACAAAACATGCCATGGTTCGAATTGTGTGATCACTTATGAAATAGTAGTGGGGGGGGTCTACAGGATGCTTTAGGCAATTCCAGGCCTATATGGCCCTCTGAGCAGATGGTGAGGCCTTATGAAGTCAACCCCTCCTGAAGGACTCCTATACAAGTCCTACCGTGAACACAGTAGGTTCAGGAGCAGGGTGGGCATCAACACAATGAAGAGCACAGTTGCTGCTGGCTTTTGTGCGCTGTGACTCCTGTAACAAATAACTATAAGCTTGGTAGCTTAAACATTAAAAAATGATTTTCTCACCATTCTAGATGCTAGAACATCTGAAACTAAGGTGTTAGTTAGCAGGGCTGAGTTCCCTTGGTGGCTTCTCCCCTTTTGAGAGTTGCCTCCCTTGTAGCAGCGTAACTTCAAAGTGTCTTCACTGTGTCTCTCTGTATCCTAAATCTCCCTCTCCCTTCTCTGATGAGAGCACATGGGTGAATAGAAAGTTTGTTCTGAACAGCAAATGATCTCACGTTGAAACCCTTACTTCTCCAAAGACCCTGCCTCCAAATTAGGTCGCCTTCATAAGGACTGGAGCTTAGGACCTCGTCGTCGTGTTGTTTATCTTACCACAGTGCCTTCCAGGAACTTCGTATCTGAGAATGGGGCAGACACAGTTTAGCAATCAGTGTTCCAAGCAAGAGAGAGACAAATCCTTATGGCCTTGGGTAGAGAGATTATTCAGTAAGTTTTAGTCTGGATTCATCCACAGAGACCTTGACGGGAAACAGAAATGACAAAATATAGTCCCCACCTTCCAAGAATTCATGGGCTCATGAAAGAAACAGAAAAACAGATCTGTCAGTGAACCCTAGAGGGGTGGAGGTTGGTCCTGAAGCCCTGGGAGATGAACCTTGGAAAAGGAATCATGAGAGCAGGTTTGAGGGGAGGGTGTCAGAGGGCTTCTTGGAGGAGGTATTTCGTCTCCTCTGAGAGACAGGAACATCTGTCTTCCTGAGAGAATAGGAGCCAGCCAGGCCAGGAAGCAGAAGGGTGACGGCACAGGGGGCGTGAGCCTGGAGACACAGGTGGAACGGGACCTGTGAAAAGCGGATACTGTGTTACCAGTCAGGTGGCACTGGGGAACCACAGGAAGACCTAGAGAGGGAAGTGATATCCCTGGACCTGCATGTTAAAATAAAAAGCAGAGAAAGCCTGCTGAGGCGTGTGCTTTTCTAGAGGTTTGAAAATTATAGTTGTGATTCTTTTTTCTATTCTTTTCTTTTTTTTTTAAAGTTTAACCTATGTACAGAAAAGTGCTCAAGTCACAGGAGTGCATCAGCAAATGTCCTCACAGACACACCCACAGGTCAGGCTGATGCAGGCGATTTCTCAAGTGCACAACTGCAAATGAAGCACTCCTGTGTGTGAGGACAGGCCTGGGCACTCGAGGAGTGGGCTGGGAGGGGGGGTGAGGGGCGGGGTGGGGCAGGGTGGGATCGGGGACTGAATGCTAGAAGCTCTGCAGCACAGACCTAACCCTTAAGTCCTTTTCAGTCTGTCAGAGTGTGTGGCCCAGGACTGGCCTGAACGGGAGCTTCCAGCGAGGCCTGATGAGCGCAGCAGCTCCCCCCACTCTGCTTCTCTCAGCCTCTACTTTCTCTTCAGCCATCTGACAGACTTACTGCCCTCCTTGTGATCCGAGTCCAGGGGCTGACTTGGGAATGAAATGAAAATGTGTTTATGGTTTAAGACAGGGCYCAACTCGGGACAGCATGTAGGCAAAAGCCGTGGCCAGGAATTGACTCCAGATTCCGTTGGGCTGGAGCTCTCTCTGTACGAAAGGCCAGACTTTTAATTTTTTTCTACTTTTTTTTTTCTTCCTAGATTGTCTTTTTTGATTCTTAAAAATCCTGATTCTTTTGTCTGATCAGGGGACTTGTAGCAGTCCTGTAGCAAATGAGTGGCTTATTTGATAGTTAAGTATCCAGTGTTGGACTGTGTTCTAGTTACTGTGATTGAACACTGTGACCAAAATCGAAGGGGAGGAGAGGGGTTATTTCACTTAGAGGTTACAGTCAGAGGAGCGAGTCTTACCAGTGCGTCCTCAAGGTGTTCAGCTTTATTTCTCATACAGCTCTGGCCCACCTTCCCCGGGGATGACACTACCCACAATGGCTTGGACCCTCCCATATTAATCAGAAGTTGAGAAAATGTCCTAATAGATGTGCCCACAGGCCAGTCTGACGAACTCTATTCCTCAAATGAGGTTCCTTCCCTCCTCCCAAGTTGACTCTCGTGGGGAGTTAACAAAAACTAACCAACACAACACACATTCAGTGAGGTCCCTCGTGTGAGGCCCACCCTGCACAGCTGTTACCACGCGGTGGTGCCSGCCCTTGCGGGACTTCCAGCTTAGTATAATATTGTTCCAAGGTATCTCTTCACGTCAGGTGGCTGAATAACTACCAAGGCCTCAGAGAGAGCAGCAGTAGCTCCGAGTCTCCTGGCAGGCACATTAAGGAGCTAAAATACTGCTTAGGTAAGTATAGCACTGCAAGTACCTTTAGGCAGCTCTTAGTGGTCACCCTAGAGTGCGGAGCAGTTGCTTGGAGTCCAGGAAGATTGTGGGCACTGCGGCAGAGGGTACGTGTAATCGCCGAACTGTTTTGTTTGCTAAGACATTCGTGGATAGCAGGACCTGTCCCTGCCTGCCTGGTTCTCCGGGGGAGGGGGCGGGCAGTCACTCACTGGAACAGGGATGGTCTCTCATGCCATGTTCTTTCCCAGGCTGGAGCAAGCGCAGATGCTAGGACTCGAGGGGAGAAGAGCGGTCGGGGGATAACGCCAGCGTTGGTTGGCGTCTGGGTCAAACCCAGAGACTCTTGGAAGTTGTGGAGTGCCGTTTGCATCTCGTCAGAGGGGCTCTGGGTGACTTAGCGTTCAGTCAGGAACATTAGCTTCCGAGCTGTAGTCAGGAAACTCTGGCAGGAACTGCCTTTCTAAGGCGGAGACGGACTTGGATCTGAGAGACCTGCCTAGAATATTTGGCTAAACACCGCATTTCTCAGAACCAGTCTTTCACCTGCTAACAACATCACAAGTGTAGAGGTTATACTGGATATGATGTGTCATAGACATATATGCTGGTTTTAGGCACTGTGCTACCTACTAAATAGTCGTTGTAACTTATATTGGGGTGGGGCTGCTAGGTGCTGTGTCTGTGAACAACACTTCCTATTAAAATGACCAATAACCTCTCAGACTCTTGGGCTGGGACTTCTCAGGGGATGGATTTGTTTGGGTCAAGCTGGTATCCCTGGTGTCATGCAGCTGTGTCTCAAATACTGAGAAATAAACTGAATTCCACTACTTGCTTGAGTTTTCTTCAGGCCAAGCCCACTGAGAAAGTAGCTGCGGTTTCCAGAAAAGTCTGCCCTTCCGGTGTGGTTGGCTAGGTGCCTGATGCTGGTCCAGTGATAGGGTGCCTCTGGCACGCTTTACACCCTGTCGGATCCCAGCCACCGCTGCGTCCACTTTCTTCATGGGACCTAAACTGAGCACAGAGCGTGAGAGTCACATGAGGACGGACCCTCAAAGATTTTCGTCGCGGTCCTAGGAGCTGGAGTCCTAGAACCTGGCTTCATTAGGGTTCACCTGGCTGATTGGCTGGTGGCTGGTTCCCTTGGGAACCAGAACGATCCTCCTGCACATTGAGTAATCTGCTTCCTTTCCCTGCCTGGGGCAAGAGTCGGCTCAGGGAAAGTGAAGAAACCTGTTTGGGGCAGCAGTAGGGTGGGCGTGGGCTGGGCACTGCCAGGAACTCTGCGGCAAGACCAGTTTCCATCGCTTCCGGACCGGATGCAGGGCTGCGATCCGGGCGGAGACCAGAGAATTGCGCCCGGGAGCGCACCTGTAAGTCCTTCTGAATGACATTCGCCAGGRGTAGGACCGGACCAGCGTTTCTGGGTCAGCAGACACTGGGGTGCAACTTCCGGTTGCTAAATCGGGCGAGCGGGTGGGGCCAGTGAGTTGTGGGCCAGTGGATGGGCAGGAGAATGACCCTGCCGCGGGTCGTGTGGTGAGGGGGCAAGGAGTGGGCGGCAGAGTCCAAAGACACTGCCACCAGCGCCTCTCTGAGCATAACCATTGACTGGGTCGGGGAAAGACAGCCTTAAGTTTTGACCCAAGCTACTTCATTCGCCTGGCTTTTGTATTGGGCAAGTGACTTAGCCTATCAGCAAGGCGCTTTTCCAGATGTACAACGAACGAATCAGAGAGATAACAGCGCAGCAGTAGCCGTGGTAGTAGTAGGTGCTCAATAAAACGAGATCCCCTTCTTTTTTTAATTTTAATTTTTTATTAGATATTTATTTACATTTCAAATGATTTCCCCTTTCCTGGACCCCCCCCCCCCCACAAGTGCCATCTCCCCTTTTCCCACCCCCTAATCCACCCTTTCCCGCTTCCCTGTCCTGGTATTCCCCTACACTGCTGCACTGAGCCTTTCACATATCAAATGATGCCCAAGAAGAGGTCCCCTTCTAACAGGCGAGCACTCCCTGCCCTACAGTCCCGCCCACAGGCAGAGCAAGGACAGAAGGTTATGAGAGGCAGGTGGCCTGGCCTGGAGACAATTCAAGAGCCATTTTAGCCTCGGGTTGCTTGTCTAGCCAGCAGGATGGGGCATGAGGGCGGGTCCCTAAGGTCGAATTTCGGTCGGGTTTCTGTGATCCCGGTAGGGAGTTTCAGTGCATTCTTTCACGTACTTACTCGCAGATTCTTATCAGGCTGCTGCTTTTTGCCTCCCCCAGTGGCCCACAGCGTTTCATCCATACAAGGCCAGCTTCCACCCTTCCCTTCGCTCTGTATGTAAACAAAGCCAGGGCTTTCAGCGGCAGGTCCCCACAGGTCTAGCTCTCTGTGCCAGGTACACGCCCCCGGAGGTAGAGCCAGAGTCTGGCACTGTGTCCCCATCCGCGCTGCTACCCAGTTCCCCAAACTTCTAGCCAATCATGTGTATGATTACGGAGCGCAAGCCTTTCCTCTACCCTGCGTGTTATCAAGGACATTGCCAAAGTGGTCCATGACGATTAAGAAGAGATGGACCCTCTGAACTGCCGTGGGTGTGTCAAATGAGAATTGAGCTACCAGTCGATGCTCCTGAGCCAGTCTGGTTCTCAAGTTACAAATATACACTCTGATTAAAATCGTGACGAAGACTATAGAACTCAGCATTATTTTAGCTGAAAATAGGAGACAGCAAAGCCAATCCTGGCAGTTTCTGCACGCCCGTCCACCCCATAAATACATTTGATGCCCTGGGCACAGTTGCCCAAACTGAGGCCCCTGCCACATCCACTGGTAAGCGGGAGGAGAGAGGCACTGAGATTTCAGGTTCTTCAGAATCTTCTCAGGTTCTTTGGTGCAGGGGTGAGGGTAGGGGTGGGAGGGCGTGGAACTGAGGACTCTGAGCAAGGAGAACAGCTGACCGTCAGTGCTGTGAGTTCAGATTGTGGTCAGCAACCCCTCTCCAGAAAGTTCCCTCTCTGGGAACCTGCCTGCTTCCTCCTCTCAACACGTGTGTGTGTGTGTGTGTGTGTGGGGGGGGGGTGGTAGATGTCACTGCTCTTGGCTGGCTAAATACAGTGTAGCCCAGAATATCAGACATCCCCAGTCCCAGGGAGTGAGATAGGGCCTGCCTGCTTTTCAGCCTCTGTAGGACAGTCCCCAATTCCACGGTCTTGAGAACATGACYTAATTTCCCTCACTCTTAGTTTCTGAAGCCTTAAATTGGGGGTTGGCAGCCCTTACCTCATATAATTGTTTTGAAAACTGAATGCATACCTATCTATAAAGCCTAGGCCATTTAAAAAACAATTAATTAATGAAGTGTTCTGTTTCGCTTGTTATTGTTAGGCAGGTCTAAGTAGGACTCTCGGGCCAATTAAGAACCGGATGACCCTGCCAGGTGCACTTTCTTCAGACACTGGGTGGTGGTGAGACCGGGCGAGCTGGGGTGTCTGGCAGGTTCACAAGCTATGTGCACAGGATGGAAACCATTGGCCAGCACTGGCTTAACTCTTCCCACCCACCTGTTTATTTAATTCTACAATTATACTATGAGAGAGGTCTTACTAGCATTCTATTTCACTAGGGGGAAATTGAGGCATGGAGGGGTTATGTGACTTGTGTAAATGCCGTGTAGGATATCCTGTGCCCAGAGGCTGAGAGGAGCTGTGCAGGAGATAGGGGTGCAGCCAGCAGTGGCTTGATGCGGGGCCATCTCCTCGGTGAGCACGGGGGCATCCTTCTTCGGATACGGGTTTCAGTAAGCCTCACACTTTAACACACTCTACATAAGGTACCTTGCACATACTATTTGCTAGCCTCTCCACCTGTATATTTTGCTTACTTGTATGAAGCATAGACCGTAGACTCTCTGGCAATGCAAAGAGAAGCACTCCTCGATGCCTGTCGTGTAAATGTTCTGACCATTTCAAGGTCGGCTTTTCCATGTGAAGTTTCCAGTTAGATGCAGAAAGTCGGGGTTGGGGAGGCAGAATGGATAAGATTTTCAGGATAATTATTAAAAGCTTTAATTTTTAAAAGGTTTTTAACCCTGGAGTGGTTTCTAGCAGCATTCTCTGAGCTCCCATCATTCACTGAGACTGCGTTCTGAGGGTCGGATGCTCTTTTGAGTGGAAAGAATACCAGCACATTCAACACTGAGGGGAGCTTTGGGCTGCTTTGTACTTGGCGGGGACCTGTTGTGTACCAGGAGCTTGCTTATGTGAAATAAGCCCGCAAGCCTGTGATACCAGYGTGTTCCAAAGGAGGAATCTGACACTCCGTTTGTCCCAAGCCTTTCTTGACTTTGCACAGGGACAACATGCCAAGTCTGAGCTGCAATTGGGGACCAGCGGCAACTTGCAAGTCTCACAGCCTCTCCCTGTTCTTCCAGTGTCGCAGACCCCCCTCACTCTGAAGGTTCAGAAGAGATTTCAAGATCACCTCAGCCAAGGTTTCTCAGGCACTTGGTAGCCCAGGTTACCCTAGATGAACACCTCACAGCCACTTTTTGTGAGTCTCAAACTCCAAATAAATGTCACGATTTAGGTGAGCTGAAGCAGAGACGCTGCAGTTTCAGAACTTTCTTGTTAAACAGGAGCCTCCTCACAGCTTCTGGGGGACATCTCCCATCCTTGCCAACAGCACCCCAAGGGAGACAGAAGGTGCTTCTTTCCGTCCTCTTCGCTGTCCTTTATTTCTTAGAAGGTGAAGCCCAGAGAGGATAGGATTGGGGACACAGGCAGTTCTTGGACTTGGCTTTGCCCACCACCCCCTGGGGGTGCCTGTGCCATGACTTCTGTCTACCTCCCAGCTGGTCACTATTATGTATGCCCTCCTAGCGTGGGACCACACAGGAATCTGACTCTGTCACCCCTCTGTCCCGGAATTAGCCATCCTTCCATGCCTTTGCACAGGTTGTTCCCCTGTGGCACGGGACAGCAGCAGGATGAAGGAGGTGACCACACAGGCAGGACAGAACCGATCTCAGACACTGTTTTCACGGCGATGTGGGGAGGGTCAGTGTAAACCCAGACGTCCTGCTGTAGACTTCTGCCGGTGGTCACACTGTGGAGTAAGTCCTCCGCTATGGACTCAGGGGGGAGACAACTCAAGACAACCGTTGGTCTTCAAGAACAATAGCAGGTACCAGCTGCTGAAGATATCCGTGTCCTCTCCCCCAAACAACAAAAAAGGAACCCCAGGCTCAGCAGGTAAACCGCAGGTAGAGGTGCTTGACACGAAGCCTGTTGACCTGAGTTCAATCCCCAGATCCCACACAGAGGAAGGAGAGAGCCAACTCCTAATAGCTGTTCTCTGATCTCCACACAAGTGCTCTGGCGCACGTGCCCCCCCTCCGCCCCCCATGAAATAACTGTAATTAGAAAGAAAAACAAAGATTATTTTAAGGAAGTGAATCCCCACTGAAACCTGGGTGGAAATGCCATCTGAAAGGCTCAGTCCAATCAAGGGGCCACTCTGGAAGTCCACGTGTCCCTGACTGTGGCAAGTCAGTAACTACCATTATAGGGTCATGGGTATGGTGCCCTAGGCAGGAAGAAGGCAGTCAGGGGCCTGAAGTCTATAGGGTTGCTGCCTCTTGCCTTTGAGAGAGGATATATATGCCCCAAATGGACAAGTTAGCAATATGAAGCCAGGAAGGCCTGGGTTCTCCCTCCTTCCCTCCCTTCTCCTCTCCCTCCCTTCTTCCTTCCCTCTCTCCCTCCCCCTCCCTCCCCCTCTCTCCCCCTCTGCACACCTCTGCTAGGCAGGCTTCCGTGTGTTACTTCACTGCACGGAGCCTCACGTCCCTCCTAGAACACAGACGAGGCTCCAGAAGCAGACGAGTCCCTGTCTCTCTGGGACTCGGATACTTTTCCATCCCTGAAGCCATGGACATGAGAACAAGTTTGGGGTTTGTGTGTTTTTGTTTGTTTGTTTGTTTTCTTCGGGATTCTCGCCAATTACGACCAGACGATGCACACGTGCTGCTCCTGTTTTATACGTCGTTCGGCTTTGCTCGCTTCGGCCTTGTGCACGCAGGGCCCCGGGTGTGGGGTGCTCCAGGTCCGTACAGAGGGGCGCTTTACACCTTTCCAAGGAGCTGGCTGTGATGTCACCKTAGAGCAGGGGAGAGGGTACAACCGGAGGGTGGTTTGTTGTTGCTCTTTTGGGTTTTTTCTTTTTAGTTTTTTTTTTTTTTTTTTTTTTTTTAAGAGAATGTTAGATGCTTACACCTAGATCTGAGCACACTAGAAGCTAAGAATGAGGACAGACATTCGAGGTCAGACTGGGCTACACAGTGAGACCCTGTCTCAAACAACCAAAAGAAGCTATGATGGTGGTAGAACTATTTACTTTTTATTTGTAAAGTGGACCAGAGTCTAGRAAGGTTGTACGCCCTTTCCCTTCCTTCCTTCTTCCTGTGTATCCTCATTATGTAGCCCAGGCTGGCCTCAAACTTGACCCGCTCCTGCCACTATCTCCCAAGTGCTGAGATTTTGTCATGAAGCACATGACACAAGTGGGAATTATGTTTTAATATGAGGATTCGGTGGTGGCAGTAGTGGGGAATCAGGGCTCCCAGAGGGGGTTCACTTTTAGTGGCAGGCCACGTCTAGGTGTTTGGCAGCCCTGCTTAAGTTTGATGCTAAAAGGATAAGTGAATTCTTACCCACTGTCCTCCACTAGAGAGAATGCTGGGGCTCCTCTTGAGGCCCGAGGTCTATCCCCCTTTCTTGTGTCCCCCTCATCCTCTCTGAATTCCGCTTCTTGGTCTGTGAAGCAGAGGTCCACACCTGCCCCACCTCTCTCCTTGGGTTATGCTCCAGCTAGTAGGACACTGGACATTTGTACCTGTTTGTTATGTGAGTCACACGAGTGCAGGTGACAAAGCCACTCGGGCCCACAGCTAACCAGCGTGACCTCAGCTAACCGCTGTCACTTCACCAAAGCATCCGCTTTTCATCTGAAGCAGAGGTAAGCCTGCCTCTCCAAACAGGAGCAGGGCTGAGAGCTGTCTTACAGAGTGCTAGGAGAAGGCCATGACAATTCTCTCTCCTTTGTCTCTCGGTCATTAGTCCACCTCTTCTCCCCTAGACCACTTCCGGGGTTCCCCTGGGTGCCTCCCGGGGTGCGAGGTTCCACACATGCTGTTTCTCAGCTCTCCTTCCACTCTTCCCAGTAGCCTGTGGTGCCCCATGTCTGTATTCTCAATGGAAATGCCCTAGCACAAGAAAGCACTCAGGGCCACGGAAGCCCAGGCCTGTGTGAGCAATCTCACATCTCCAGTCGGCTTTCGCAGGGTTCCCAGAACGGCATGTCCACTCAGAACCTGGGGCTGGCGCAGCTACACATCCTTTTCAGGAGAGCGCAGCCTGGAGGCAGCAGGAACTCAGGGTGACTCAGCTTCACATGTGACAAACAGCCTGTGAAGTAAAGCAGACCAGAGCTCCAGCACGGCTGCCTTCAGATTTCAGGGAAGGAAGAGGGGCGGCCTGAGAGGTGATGGGCAGCTCGAGCTCACACTTCACCTCAGGCCACTCATAGAGACCAAGATACCTCACCACAGACACCTCAGTGTGCCATGGTCTGAGAGGTTAGGCCTCTCACCCAGAGTTGCGCAGGCTTCACAGTCAGTAGATTAGGGATTTGAGCAGAGGCATCTGACTTAGATACCCTTGTTTTTCCCCTTACAACCTGTCAGGAAAAAAAAATGTTTTTTTTTCCCCCAACCCCACTTCCTGTGGCCCTGCAGAGTTCCCTGTGATTTAAAAAAAGAAAAGAAAAAAAGACTGACCCATTGAATTATATTTTTCAAAGTTTGCAACAAATAATGCCCTTAGCTCTTTTTACCATTTACACCCAGGGCTGTCCCTCTGCTCCTTCCTTGGTTTATGATAGACAGAGGGTGTGCGGGGCAGAGTAGGGGGCATGAGCCTGTATARCGGGTGCTACCAATACAGAGCAGTGGAAGGGCTACTAGCAGAATCACTTCCATGGCTCTGTCCAGCACTGAAGTCAAACCCATAACCTACCCTGCTTTGGGGGTCAGAGGTTGGGAACACCGTTCTCAGGGAACACTCTGAGGAGGGATGGCCTGGCAGGAAGCACTGGGCCATGCCAAACAGGAAAGGGGAGGGCGGGCCTGGGCGGGCCTGAAGCGTCACCAGGAAGCATGCCAGAGTTGGGTGGGCCTAAATACTAGGGCAGAGCTGCTGGGCACATGACTCTGTCGAAAATCTCTCAGGGAATAACTTCTAATCCCTGCCTTATTGAAAGGTTTGAGGAAGGCTCCAGCCTGCCGTCTGCTGCGCTGGGCTGTGGGGGGAATCCTGTGCTGGCACACAGCCACRGGGACATTTCTCAGGGAAAGCCTTTGGCCCAATAAGTCTGTTTTCTCTTTTCTTTGGAAACTAGGATTTGGARTCTGTTCAGGAAAAAAATGTAACGTACAAACAAATAGCCTTGGCCATCTGTGCCTCCCCTTGGAGCTAGGTCAAGCCTGGGAAGAGCGTAGCCTCTCTGGGCTCTCTAGCTGTAGGTCGTCCT
>BDUI01012497.1:23809-46861 GCA_002335545.1 Apodemus speciosus
TATCTGATCTCGGGGCTGCTGGCAAAGCCGAGATGTACCCTCTTTCCTCTCTCTGATTCCCAGACTCCTAGCTGCAATGCTCAGCACAGCAGGAGAGACATCCCAGGCAGCTTTACAATGGCCAGATCTGAACCAGCTGCTGTTCTACAACTCCGGGCTAGAGCCATCAYGATGGACTGTGGTCATAGTCAGAACTTTTRAGTAGTCTCTCAGATCAACCAAAAGATGTGTGCTAGGAAATGATGTGGTATTAAATTGGTCTGATGTCTTATATTCTAAGGCTATGCATGCTAAGAGATATACTTAAGAAAAATCTATGGAAAACAGGATTTGTCTTACCAAACTGTTCCTTGCCCATGGCTCACAGCATTCTAGTGGGAGGGAAGGCATAGTGAGAACCAGCTACATCTCCAGGAGGCCAGGCCCTGCTTTCMGATAGGATCTCCGGCAGGAAATGAGTGGGACATTCATCAGTGTGCTTTTTCRCTCACAGCACTGTTTACAAGAAACAGAGCCAAGCTAACAGACTGCGTGGTAGGTGCAATCATCGAGCCCACCAGGCCTTGGTGCCAAGCCTTGTCTCCTGATGGTATCTTTCGTCCAGAGCTCCTGGGATCACGGAGCAGTTTTATGTACTCTGATGCTTCACTCCAGACAGATTGCCCCAAACACAGCTGTAGCAGGGCAGTTCTCAGGGCTGACTGCAGAGACTTAAAGATGCTCCTCTGGCCAGCGCAGCCTGGGTGGCCACTTCCTGTCTCAGAAGTCAGGTGTGACGGTGCACACATGCTTCCCAGCACTCGGGAAGCCGAGGCAGAGGCAGAGGCAGAGGCAGAGGTGACAGAGACAGGCAGTGTTCTGTAAGTTTGAGGCCTGACTGGTCTATATACTGAGTTTGAGCAGCTAAAACAGAGTTGTTGATGCATCTTGGAATGGACTATCAATATCATAAACCCATTCTCTCCCTTTCCATCCCTGTGTGGGGGCACTCACAATCTCACTGAGGGGGCTCACTCCTCGGGTAAGGGTGTTCTCACATTGGTCCTCACATTGTCAGGGTTCCAGCCCTGCCAACCTTCTCACACCTGCCACCTCCCTTGCAGCCCTGACTAAGCTCTTCCTTTCTCTAGATCTCATTCCTCAAATACCATTAATTCTTCTCTGTCCATTTAGCTGCAATTTGTCATCAGGTAGACCTGAAAATGGTGGCCTTTTCTTCTCTCGCACTCAAATACCTCTCCTGTAACCCCAATTGTCTTTCTTGCCGTAAGACTTGTTCAGGTTTGAGAACCTGATATAACTCCAGAAAACACAAAACCTCTGTCCAAAGCCACCTCTGAGATTTGCCCATATTCTTCTGAAACCCTTTTTTATTTTTTGAGACAGGGTTTCACTATGCAGCTTTGGATGTCCTAAAACTTAGTATAAAGACTAGCCAGGCCTCAAACTCAGTATATAGACCAGCCAGGCTTCAAACTTACAGAAAATTGCCTGCCTCTGCCTCTGCCTCTGCCTCTGCCTCTGCCTCTGCCTCTGCCTCTGCCTCCGCCTCCGCCTCCGCCTCCGCCTCCGCCTCCRCCTCCGCCTCCGCCTCCGCCTCCACCTCTGCCTCCCGAGTGCTGGGAAGTATGTGTGCACTGTCACATCTAATTTCTGAGACTCTTTAAATGGTATTGAGGTGACTAGTGTTGAGTGACTATTGTGTCAGAGATGTAGAACACACACAGCCCAGGCCTGAGTGCCACCACTTATGGTAACTAAGGGGTAATCCTTAGCCCAAAATGGATGACTTCTTGGTCCTGAGCCTCAGCGAGGACCTCAGACATGGGCAGCTTATCCTGATGCCTGTTTTCTGACAACAGCTTAGATAGTGAAAGAAATTCAAACATTGCTTAGATTTGTGTCTTTCTGACACGTGGACTTTCATAAAAATGTAACACAGCTACAGGAAGAACTTCACAGGATGACATCCTGGCAGCGTGGCTGACATCCTGGCTTTTACCTCTTACAGATTCCTGAGAATCTCCTTGGAACCTATTATTCCATGAAACAACATAAAAACTGCCACCCAAGTTTATTTCCAGACACTTGAGTTGTGGGCTGTCTGATTGCTACAAAAGACCTAGCGCATCTTTTGCAGCTATGAGGAGATAAGATAATTGAAACTCATGAGCCTTGGGATTGTAAAGAGCCAAGAGCAGCACCTGGACCAACATTCTCAACAAAAAGGACACCAGGAAGCACACCGGAGGGGAAATCTATTAGCAATGCTGGGTGGTGGCCACCGGGCAGGGCAAGCCGGAGAAGAGGAGGTTGTGGCTGTGAAATCCCTGCTTCAGCAATGCTATGAACTTGGAAAGTGGCACCTGAGCCATCCACTTAGGTCCATCCTCTTGCACCTCTCTTCAGTGTCCAGCAGAGTTTTCCCGTTGTCAATCCTTCTCGCTGCTCTATCCAGGCCTGCCCAGGAGGCCACAGCTATTTCCTGCTTCTCCCCAGGGCCTCGTTAATTCTCGTTCTACACCTTTAGTATTTCTCTACATTAAGCTGATCCATGGTCAAAAGCCTGAGAGGTCTCTCAGATTTCAGATAACAGAACACAGATTTGTTTCAATAATTCTGTGCTTGCTTTGCATTATTGGCAATACCCTGAGGTGAGGTGAGAGTCCAGGTGAGAGTCCTTTGGGTTGTCTCTCACGTTTTCTTGAGCAATCTTACCACAGGCAAGCCTGTTTTATTAATTTTTCCAAAGACCACTCTTGTGTCTCATTTCTACTTCATTATTTATACCCTTGCCTTTATTAATTTCTTTTTCCTATTTCTTACATATCCTCCTTTGTACTTTTTCTGGTTTCTTGAATTAGAGACTTGTGTCATTAATTTTCTGGCCATTTTTTAAAACAAGTTTTTTATTTAGAGAATTTTATACATGTATACATGCGTTTGAGCAAACCTAACCATGACTTCTTCCCTTCCAAGCCTTCCCATACCCTCTACCACTTCTTTTTTTTTAAAAAATTGAGTCCAATAGTGTCTTAGGCAAATTTTTAATTGGGGCTGGCTTACATTTTTAGAGGTTCAGTTGATTATCATCATGATGGGAATCGTGGCAGCATGCAGGCACACATGCTCTGGAGGAGCCCAGAGTTCTCCATCTTGATTCAAAGGCAGCCAGAAGAACACTGTCTTCCACAATCAGCCAGAGGAAGATCTGGTTCCACACTGGGCAGAGCATGGGCACAGGATCTTCCAAAGTTCACCTACACAGCGACACACCTCCTCCAACAAGGCCACACTTCCTAATAGTCTACTCCCCATGGGTCAAGCATTCAAACACACAAGTCTCTGGGGGTCAAAGCTATTCAAACCACCACAGATAGGGTTGTCAATATGCACGTGGCTGTGGGGCATCCATTGGCACAGGATACACCTACCAGAGACCAAGTCCCTGAAAACTGACCCCTCCCCCAGCAGCAATCAACTACCAATAGCTTCTCAGCTGTGAGTGGGGCAGCTGCTGTGAGTTCATGTGTGCAATGTCTCTGTCATGTCCCCCAAAACATTGGTTTGTAATAGTTTGTCACAACCTCTGTCTCTGACAGTTCTGTGGTTGGTTGGTTGGTTGGTTGGTTGGTTGGTTGGTTGGTTGGTTGGTTGGCTGGCTGGTTTGTTAGTGGTTGGTTGGTTGGTTGGCTGGCTGGATTGTTAGTGGTTGGTTGGCTGGCTGGCTAGTTGGTTGGTGGTTGTTTGTTTATTTGTTTGTTTGGTTAGTTGGTTGGGTTTTCAAGACAGGTTCTCTCTATGTAGCTCTGGCTGACATGGAACTCATTTTGTAGACCAGGCTGGGCTCAACCTGACAGAGATTCTTGTGCCTCTCTGCCTTCTAAATGCTGGGATGATCTCTGAGCTTTGTGGGAAGGGATGTGATGCAGGTGTCTCCTTTAGGGCAAAGCACTCCACAGTCTCTTATTCTTCACATCCTTACCAGTTGTGAGTCTCTGCTTTATTGCCATTTACTCCAAAAAGAAGCTTTTATGATGAGGGCTGAGAGGTCCACTAATCTATAGGTATAAAAATAACTATTTAAAGGGCTGTTTGATACTCTGTCCATTTAGCAAATAAATAGCAGTAGGTTCGGCTCCCCCTGCCCCAGGCTTATGACCTGCCCTGCTATGGGCTCTTGGTTCAAGTTTAAGAATTAGGCATGAACTTCTGAGGTAGGTCTTACATTACATGAGCTTCTGAAGTAGGTGTTAGATTCAATCAGAAATTGGTTGATTGGTTACTTTTATACCATGATTGAAACAATGGGCATATCTTTCAGGCCAACTTCTAAGATAAATTTTTCTGAGAGAAATTTATATAGAATAAAATCCATCTATTTAATAGGTATAATCCAATGGTTTTAAGATATTGGTAGATTGGTATGATCCTCACCACAATCAGTTGTAGGAAAATTTTGTCACCCCCTAATCCATTGAGTACCAGGTAATAGTTCCCCATTTCTGTCCAATACCATGTCTTCCTTTCCAGACTATGATAACAATCAAGGCATCATCAGCTGGTTTTTATTTGTCTATTTGTTTGTTTGTTTGTTTGTTTGTTTGTTCGTTCATTCACTCATTCATTCATTCTGAACTTTAGCCTGACTTTTAGTTCTAGACACGATGTGAAATGTATCTCATTGTGTGTGGTGACTGAATAACAATGGTTCCCATAGGCTCATAGATTTGAATGCTTGATCACCTAGGAGTGGCACTGTTAGGAGGTGTGGCCTTGTTGGAGGAAGTGTGCCTCTGGGGATGTGCTTTGGAGTTTCAAACACTCAAGCCAGGCCCAGTGTCTCTTTCTTCCTCCAGGCTTATGACCTACCCAGCAATGTGTACTAGTTTTCTAAGTATTGTTCAGTTGCTTTACACACAAATATAAATTGCTTTCACACACACACACACACACACACACACACACACACACACACACACTTCTTTAATCAAATGGCTAAGTATATAAAAGTTGTTTTTAATTACTGAGACATCCCTTGGTTTATATTAGTGAACATGGGATGTTTCCTCACTGTTGGTTTGCTCTGGTTTTTTAATCAGCTCTCCTAACAAGCATATGGGTTGTTGTGTCCAGGTTTTCCTTGTGTTTGGTTTGCTTTACTTTTATGAGCAACCCTGTGTGCGTGTCATTCATGAGCTCATTCTTTATTAAATTTAGACAAGCTCACATTCTTGCTCTGCCTTCCCAGGCCCCATTTTCCAGGCTCACTGGTGCTGGTCCTCAAGGGCCTCCATCTCTTACACATGGTGGACAGTGTTCTTATCTCTGCTGTGACTCGTGCGCTCTGTGCGGTTCCTCTTGTCCTAGATTCTGGAGAAGTCCTTCAGCAAAGGATGACCACTTTTTCTCTCGGGGCAAATCAAACTGATAAGCAGCCTGGGCCCCCTTTTCTATGAAGGCTTTGGCTTGTGAGTCTCTACCCTTCTGTGTTATACAGATTCAAACTTAACCTGTGTGAGACAGCTGACTCACCAAGGGCCCAGCAGAGGAAATATCTGTGTTCCTATTATCTTGATGAGTTAGCAGACTGGTAGTTTTATTTCATTTTGTTTCCTAACCTACACTTTCCCTGAGGGTATGACCCTCCAAGGACACAACTGAAGCAGGTTCTCATCCTGACTCCCTTCCTTAGACAGGACAGACCTTGTTTCCTGTTCCTGAGAGGGCTTGAAAGCCAGGACCACAGCAGCAGGAGCTGTTTACATCCTCGTTGTCTAACTACCACACACACACATACACACACACACACACACACACACACACACACACACACACACACCCCAAGCCACTCATCCCAGGGGACCATCTCAGCGCCGTGACATAGCTGTTGGGTCCCTCCCCACGCTGATCACCCATCTTCCACACTTACACTCTGCTCTCCGCGCGTGGTCTCCTTGGTTACGTCCTGTCCAGGTGTGTGCAGCATGCTTCCTGTGGTCCATTTTCTCCCTGAGCTCTACGGTAAGTAAGCTGACCCTTCCACTATCCATCTGCTCAATGCACATTTGGGAATAAATTGACCATTCCCTAGAAGAACTGTGGTGTGCTAAGTTGGTGGGAAATCTTAACAATGGCATAAACCAGAGAGAAGTGTTGGGTTTTCTGACTGTCCTAGTACCTTCTAGCCAGGGCATGAGTCTGCTGAAACTCTTTCCTCTCTCTTTCACTACATGCTTCTATTTCTGTTGTGGTTAAAGAAGTCTATAGAATGTAGGTCTCTTATCAATTCCATCGTGATATCCATTATGGAAATAGCCTAGAATAGTAACAATACAGAGATTATAATTTTTTTCCTTTTTTTAAAATTATTTATTTTATGTATATGAGTATGTAAGTATGTTGCTGGGATTTGAACTCAGGGCCTTCGGAAAGAGAAGTCGGTGCTCTTAACCACTGAGCCATCTCTCCAGCCAAGATCAGAGATTATAATTTTAATACCAATATTTTCAGATGGAACACAAGATCAAGACAATATTATTTTTTTAGTTAGTTTGATGTAGGACTAGGGAACTTCGGGTGTATCAGGAAAGCACTCTGTAACTGAGCCATGTCCCCAGCCCATTTTTTTTGTTTTTCGAGGCAAAAATTTCAAATAACTTGCCCAGGCTGAACTCTAGCTCAGGTAGGCTTCGAAATCATGACCCTCCTTGCCAGAGCCTCCCGAGTAATGTAACTTATGGCCAGTGCAAAGAGCAACTTGGGCCAGAAGCGAGCAGCTCCCGGGACTCCCTACTTAAGCATGACTGACTGAAGGTCCGTGTTAGTCTTTGTCGTCCTGTGCTGCATCACCGGCACCTGCTTATTAAACAGGCCAGGGATGCCTGTGCACTAAGGACACTGTTCCTTTGCTTCCCTGACATGTGGACTCCTGCAGTATTGCTGTTCCCCTAGCCTGCTGGTGCCAGCCAGAGGGAGGGATGGGGCCACACATGTGCTGAATTATAGCACGAGGCCTTGCTCTGCGTGGAAATATTTCAGAGTGTTGGGACAATGCCATGAGCTGCTTGCTCAAGATAGAAGATTTTCTACAAGAAAGATTTCTTAAAATTGGGGCTGTAGGTCATGTTCGCAGGCTGACGCGTGCTCACTGGTCCCCAAATGGATGTCATCACGGTGGAAGAAGTGGGACTGAGTAAGTGGATCCACCCTAGATCTGCAGAATGCTCAGAGATCTTGTGACTTCTGATGCAAGCCTTACTGAGAACCAGGCTAGGACATCTTCAGCTGCCTGCCAGTATGGAGCAATGTCACAACACTGGACAGCCTGTCCCCTCTCTATTATTCTAGTACACATAGTGTGCTCAGTATCTAGGTGGGCATCCTGTAATCAGGGAGAGATCGGTGGTACCTTTGGCGGCAGAACCATCCAGAACGTCTCCTCCCCTTTCTGCTGCGGAGTTCGCAACTGCTTCTGAGATGTAAGGATGAAACACAAATCTCTAAAAAAAGAAAAGAAAAGAAAAAGAAAAAACCCACACAGCATTTTCAATAACCCAGAGTCAACAGGGAAAATGTAACTTCTGCAATAGAAAACTCAAAAAGTGTTCAGCAAACAAAAAAAGAATATGCATCAAAATGACATTCTGTGTTCAGTCGTCCCATGACGCCTGCTCGAGAGAGATAAATTCGGCAAACTTATCAGGCAGAGCGACGGAGCATCTGCTCAGTCATAATTACAATGGTGCTTAAGAGAACTGACCCGGAATGAGAGCGCCCGGATCGCATCTTCTATTCCAAGGGCGCAGCATTTTTTTAAACTCCTTTCCCTCTAGGAAGCTGAAAGGCAAGACGCCATCATTCGAATAGGATGGAAGTAATTTCCTTGTTAAGTTCCTTACAACACTTAGAATTACAAAATCATAAAGTCTCAAGGTCGGCAGAGAAACGGAAGGTTATTTATCCCTGCGGATTCAGATATCTCCTTCACAATACCACAAGCTTGGCTCTCATAGCCTCCGGGATGGGAGTCCCCACCCCCACCTCCAGGCTAAACAGATGACCTGTTCCCCCCCACACACACACCAACTGATTCCCTCTGGAGAGCACCCCACGTCTCTTCCCACTGCATCAAGCTGACCACCTTACCTTTGCCCATTTTTCCCGAGGTTTAATGCCACTATAGCGAGAGTAGATTAGCACCACAAGAGTGTTTCTGCTGAAAGGATGAGTACCTTACCCTGCACTTTCTTCTCCTTCCAACTTCCCCAAGAATGATTCATCAAGAAGTCATGTGCAAGATGCACCTCCCCTGACCTTGACCTTACCAACCTCTAGAACGGTAATAAATAAACCTCTACAATTTATAAAGTACCCAGTCTCGGGCATTTCGTTACAGTATCTCATTATGGTTCCGATCTCTATATTTCTCTGATTAGGGACACAGCATTTTTCAGGCACCTTCAGCCATTCATGTGTCTTCTTTGGGCACTGCAATGATCCTCACATTCTGTCATCAAAGTTCATGTTCATTTCTGTTTAGCATGGGAGAGATGGCCTGAGTCAAATCATAGAAAAATGCAAGAAGTGGCCCAGAATAGAAATAATTGGTGCTCTGAATCAGGCCATGCTAAGTGTAGCTAGCCTTTCAACCTTTAATATCCTAACATTCCTACAACAGAGCCCCTTCCTTTAAAGTGGGAGCCTCTTCCACAGGGATAGCCCCTTCCATACAGGCTGTATGGGGGGATGCGGGTCTAGCTCAGACAGTGTTCCCCGCACCCCACAGAAGTAGCCATGGAGAGCACAAAGTAGAAGTATTACATAGAAATTTGAATCCAATCAGCTAACAATGTGCAGCCCTGCAAAGCAGCCACTTGCTTTTCTAGACAGTACCTTAACTTTAGCAAACATAATTAATTCCACCCACTTGCCACAATGTTCCTTTCCCATTCACTTTCATCCAGGGGTCCTCTGTCTTGAAAACTAATTAAAGCCATTTAAAACACATTAAAAAAAAAAAAAAAAAAAAAAAAAAAAAAAAGGCCCAAACGGAATGATACCGGAGTGAGAGAAGGAGCACGGGAGGTTTCTCCGCAGAGCTGGGAACTACACTCAGGCTACTTAGAGCACCCCTGCTCCAATCCTGTGCCACACCATGGATTCCTCTCCCCAAGCAAGATATGTCAGAGACCTTCACTGTGCATTTAAATGTAATCTGTCCCTGCCTTCTCTTCCCCACACCAACCCAAGTTGAGAAGAACAGAGCTGAGAGAGCAGGGGGTCCTCAGACTCAGAATGGCGCGGGGGGGGGGGGTTCTGGCAAGGGGAGAGAGGCACAATACCAACTTGGGAAACTGTAAGCTAGGGTAAGGTGATGGAACTACCAAAGAGGAACATTTTTGTTACAAGGTTTAAATTAACTTTGCTTGGGATTGTATTGATTTAAAAACAAACAAACAAAAAAACAGCATGCTAATGGTCTTACAAGTCCTGAGGAAACAATATTTACATTTCAAAAACAAGTTTCAAAGAGAGTAAACAAAACCAAGAAAAAGGAGTGTATTCAGAGAGCCAAGCGGAACTGTAACCGGTAACTTCTATCGGAAATAGTTCACCTCTTAGCTGCTCTTAAGCAGTATCCTTTCCTGGGCTGTTCAGTTTTGTTCTCTTTCTCCTGGTCATAGACGCAGGTGGCCAGCCTGATCCAAAACAGAGGTTTTAGATAAAACCTTTAGACCAGTGGTTCTTGTAATCCTGTAAGATTCTGATGAGTCTTAGCTACCAGGGACCCCCTGAGCGAACCATGAGGAGCTGGGGATCAATGCAGAAGCAAGAGGAGTTTATTGTTCCAGCGCGCTGGTCGCCCTGGAGCCAAAGGAGAGGTGACAACCCTGGGCAGCAAGTTTGGTGAGTTTTTATACAGTTTCCAGGGACGGAACTAGGCACAATATGATTGGCAGAAGAGTGCCACTTTAAACTGATTGGTCCTTAGGGAATGAGGTAGTAAAGGCTTCCCATCGGCAGGTGGCCAATGGTCAGTCCCCAGTCCGCCCCTCGGTTTTTCTGAGGAATGTAATCAGCCTCTCCCTTCCAGGAGGGGCGGGGGTGCCTCTGTGCTCTGGGGCCTGGTGGAATTTTCCAAAGGTCCTGAGCTGACCTCTTCATTCTTCCCCCCTTTTCTTCGTGCGTGCTTCGTTCCTGAAGCTATTGCTGGTATTCTGATAGCTCGTCCTCCTGGTCTTCTGTATCTAATTCTTTATATTTCTGCTTTAGGATCATTAGTTGTACTGTACCTATGTGTTCCTTAACAAAAGCGACCAAGCAGTTCAAAATGTAGGGGCCAAAAGTCAGAAGTAAAAACAAGATGATTAAGGGTCCTAATAGAGAGGAGATCAGGTGGTGAACCAAGGAGAATTGTTAAACCAGGATTCAAACCAACCTTGGGCCTGGTCTCTTTCTCCTTTCTGCTTGACTAGCCCTTCTCTCACCCCAGAATGTTCTATATAAAAGCAACACTCCTCAGCTAAGGCAGCAGTAGCCCTCCTAGTCTGCAGTGCCTCTTATAATGAAGTCAATGGTTCTTGAAGGTGACTGATGGAAGTTTCTATTCTCTCTCTATCTAAATCAATGGCTGCCCTCAGACTGTCATGATTTTTCCCTTGTAAGACCAAAGCAGAAGTCCTGATGGCTGCCCCAGCCACCCCCCAACCCCAACAGAAGGGAGACGGTGAGTGCTGTAAAAGGTTTGGTCGACAGGCACATAGGATGCAGGGAAGGAACCAGAAACCAAAGATACCACCAGGCGGTCATGATCAAGGTCMAGTGATCTTGAGCTTGAGCAGACTGTCTGACTTCTGCACCATCCAGCGGGGTCTCTGGAGAGCAGGGTGTCTGCAGGTTTCACATGCAAAGCGTGCACCCAGGCTGCAATACCGTCCACCTTGAAGGCTGTGGGAGTGGTTAGCAGCACCAGGAAGGCTCCCTTCCCCAGAGTTCCAGTGATTATGCCCAGTGCTTCCTTACATAGACCCAGTCACCAGTCTGGAAGCTGTGAGGGGTCTCTAGCATCCCTGGAGCATTTAAAGAGGACAGTTTGGGCCAAATCTCATGTTGTATTGACTGAAGGGCTTGGAGTCTCAAGAAGAGGTTCCTGTCAGTGAATTGGGATACCTTCAGGGAGGGCCCAGTAGACACCAAGGGAGTTGGGGCACCAAAGAGTGTCTCAAATGGCCTCAGGTTAAAATGGTATGGGGTGTTCTGGGCTCGGAATGGGGCCAGGGGAAGGAGCACCACCCTGTCAACACCAATCTCCAAGGACGATTTAGTTAAGGTCTCTTTTGGGTTCTGATCATTTTCTCTGCCTGCCCTGAGCTCTGGGGATGGTACGCACAATGGAGCTTCCAATGAGTACCCAGTGTCTCTGCCAGTCCCCGACTTACCTGAGAGACAAAACAGGACCACTGTCCGGATCAATACCTTGGGCACTCTGAACCTAGGAAAATTTTTCTCTAATATCTTCTTGGCTACCACAGTAGCTGTTTCCTGCTTGGTGGGGAAAGCCTCAACCCATCCAGAGAAAGCATCCACAAACACTAGAAGGTGTGTGTAACCATATTTTCCTGGCTTAAACTGTAAGATCGACCTCCTAATATACTCCAGGCCATTCTACCTGGTGTTTTGCTCTGTTTACTCTTGGCTGCATAAGCATTCACTTGTTGGCATACCTTACGCTGTTCTACTATCTCCTTGGCCCAAAACCTGAGGTCCATTATATATACTTTAGATCCCTTAACTGCCCAGACAAGCTTTTATCCCCTAAATGAATCCATTTGTGCATTTGGTTTTGTAAGTCTTTTGCTTGCTTTCTGGGGGGAGTATAGTTTTTTCTTCTTGTGTGCAACATTGCCACCTCCTTCTCTAGGTAATAGTTGGTACGGTGGCTAGCAATCTGAGCTCTTTCTTCTTCAGCATATTATAAGTGAGGCCATCCCTTAGCCCAGTCCCATTTTCTGGCTGGTGTCTCTTGCTGGCCCGTAACCAGGATAGGCTCCTGCATAGCCACTTCTTGAGCCACTTGATCTGCCTGGTTATTGCCTCAGGCCACTGAGTCTCTCCCTTCTGATGTCCTGGGCAATGAATAATGCTCAGAGTTGCCGGCTTCATCAGGCATCCAAGAGATCCAAGATTTCCTGTTTGTTTTTTATTTCTTTTCCCTCTGGCGTGAGCAGTCCTCTCTCTTGCTATGGCAAAGGCATACCTGCAATCTGTGTAGATGTTAATTTTGTTGCTGGCCCCAAGTTCCAAGGCCTTGATGAGGGCAATTAGCTCTGCTTTCTGTGCTGATGTGTCCGGGGGGTGGGGGTGGGGGTGGGGTGTAGAGATTTCACCCAGATAGCATTTGTGCCATCCACCATGGCAACACCCACGTCTCTGAGCAGCATGGAGAAAACTGCTCCCATCTGTAAAGAAGGTAGCCTTGGCTCTTGGCAGGGGTCAGTTGGAGAGGTCTTTCTTCTACCCATGGGCTCTCCTTTCAGGACAGTTAGTTGTGGCTCATCAGGCAAGAAGTGTATCTGAGCCCCCATCTTGGAGAGTAAGTCTTGCCCCAACAGAGGTAGGGACAGTGTGGGATGACCATAAATGAATGGGACACCAGGCCCATCTCTAGGTCCACTGTTCTTCAGGTAGTCTATGAATACATCTTGGTGCCAGTGGCTCCTTGGACCCATGGTTCTTTTCTTGTATACTGGGGCCATCAGCTTGTAGGAAGACCAAGTGTTGAGCCCCTGTATCCATCAAGAATTGAATGGTTTTCCCTCCACTCTCAGAGTTACCCTGGGCTTGGGGAGGGGGTCTGAACCTTATCCTCCCTAGATGCTGTCTTCTCCCAGGGATAACACCTTCGCCTTTTGGAGATGCTTTTCCCAAGGCTTGGGATTTCCCACCCCCAGCTTCTGTTGGTTAGGGCACTCTTGGGCCCAGTGGTCCCTCTCCTTGCAACATGTGCAATGGTCCTTTTCAAGGGATTTTCTGTCTCTCTTTGGTTGAAATCTCTCTCCTCTGCTTTCCCTAACTACTATAGCCAAGATTCTGTATAAATTCCTTCCCTGTCGCTTTTTTTTTCATCTCCCTTTCATCTTCTTTCTTTCTCTTTCTCTGCTCCTTCTCCTCCTCCTCTGTCTCCCTACTATGGTAGCCTTTCTCAGCAACTTCACTAAATCTATCAATGACTTATCCTGTAGTCCCTCTAACCTCTGAAGCTTTTTCCTGATTTCTCTACCAGCCTGGTCTATAAAAGCCATAGTCACAGTAGCTTTGTGCTCCTCACCGCTAGGGTCATAGGGTGTATACTGATGGAATGTCTCCACGAGTCGCTCTAGAAATGCAGCACGTGACTCATCTGATCCCTGTGTAACCTCACATACCTTGGTCAAATTTGGAGTTCACCTTGTGACCCCCCTTGAGACCTGCCAGCAGAGTCTGGTGGTGGACCCTCAGGGGCCCCTTACCTTCTGCAATATCAAAGTCCCAGTCAGGTCAGGGAAAGCTTGCTGTTGACAACAACCTGGCCAATGAATGGTGCCCCCATGTCTGAGGGGACATTTTTTCTGAGAGTAAGTTCTTTTGTTTTGTTTTTTGTTTTTTGAGACAGGGTTTCTCTGGGTAGCCCTGGCTGTCCTGGAACTCACTCTGTAGACCAGGCTGGCCTTGAACTCAGAAATCTGCCTGCCTCTGCCTCCCAAGTGCTGGGACTAAAGGCGTGTGCCACCACCGCCCGGCCTGGGACATTTTTTCTGGCTTCCTGCATTATCATCTCTCACTGGTTGTGAAGAGAACTCTCATGAGTTGTTGGATATCATCCCTGGTGATAAGTAAATAAAACAGTCTCAAAGAGATTAATTGGCCCCTTGGGGTTATCTGAAAGGTGGGGGTGGGGGGCAGGAGGGTGGGGGTGGGGGGAGTTGTGTTGGACCTTCCAGTTGTACAAGTCAGCTGAAGTGAAGGGCCAATATTGCATAGCTTGATCCGCACTTTTCTAGAGGCCCATATGCCCTCAGTGGGGGAGCCACCATGGTATCAGGGGAGGTGGCTTTCAAACTTCGGGTCCTCATGGTGGGACTGGGAAGTTGGGGGTCTCCTCCTGCTCCTCCCTCCGGTAAAGGATGGTGAAATGGCCCCGGTCCCGCATGGACTGAGGATCCCAGAGCTGGTGCTGGCGCTGATGGGGCCATGGGGGCAAGGGTAGGGGGATATGGAGGAAGAGGGTCTTGGAGCAACAAGTCTGGTGTTGAAGGATCTTGGAGGATGAACTTCTTCTCAGGTCCAGATCCCTCCTCCCGTGTTTCCTTTTTCCTGATGGCCAGAACCTGTGAGGTGGGTCTTGGGGAAAGAAAGGTTTTTATTCATGAAAGGGTGGGGTGTTCTCCACCAGATTCTTCCTGGTAACTATATAGGGCACTTGGTCTGATGCCTGAGGGATCCTGGCTGAAAGATTTTTTTCTTCTACTGCTTTGATCACCTCCAAGTCAAATGTTCCTATGGGTTCCTCCTCTGAAGGAGGGCCATTCAGAGAAGCAGAGAGTGACTTTACCTTCTTTACTACTACTGACAAGTTTTCTCCTCCAGTGGTTAACTAGGATGTTTAATGGGGTAGATTCAGCCTGTGCAATGTCCAAAAATGTCATCAGTCCAAGTCCAAGAACACAGAGAAAGACAATCAACACACAGCCATGAGTGCAGAAACCAGGTTATAGCAAGACTTGGCTCCCAGCCAGTACTGTCTCGCTGTTTCCAGAAGAAGCAGAGTCCTCTCAACTCCCTCTGGGTGTGAGGGCCTGAAGCACCGGCCAGACTCCCCACAGTTACGGCTTTAAGGCATGCCTGCCCACCACAATTGACCATGCCAGACACAGGGACTTGCTGAGTCCTTCAGATGCTTACAGAAAACTGAAAGTTCAAACAGGCCTACAGACTCAGACTCTGACAGTGAGTACCTGCTCCAGCCTTACCTCTGATTCACCACTCTCTGGTATATCCCCACAGGGGGGCAATTCCCAGCCAATGCACCAAATGTAAGACTCTGAAGAGCCTTAGCTACCAGGGACCCTCTGAGTAAACCATGAGGAGCCAGGGATCAATGCAAAAGCAAGAGGAGTTTATTGTTCCAGCACGCTGGGGCTGTCCTGTACCCAAAGGAGAGGCGACAACCCTGGGCAGCTTGTTCGGTGAGTTTTTATACAGTTTCTGGGGACAGAATAGAGCAATAGCAACTAGGCATAATATGATTGGCATAACAGTGCGACCCTTAAACTGACTGGTCCTTAGGGAATGAAGTAGTAGTAAGGGTTTTTCATATCTGCAAGTGGCCAATGGTCACTCTGCCCGGCAGTTTTTCTGAGAAATGTAATCAGCCTCTCCCTTCCAGAAGGGGGAGGGGTTACTACGTGTTCTGGAGACTGGTGGAATTTTCCAAAGCCCCAGAGCGCTGGAACAATAAACTCCTCTTGCTTTTGTATCGATCTCCTGCTCTGCATGGTTCATTCAGAGGGTCCCCAGTAGCTAAGGCTCTTCAGAGTCTTACATTTGGTGCACTGGCTGGGAATCAACCCTCTGTGGGGACACACCTCTTGAATCTCTTTGACAAACTTCTATCTCCAAAAATATTTGCATTATGATTCATAGCAGTAACAAAACTACAGTTATGAAGTAGCAACAAAAATAATTTTATGGGTGGGAGTCACCACAACATGAGGAACTGAATTAAAGGGCCACAGCTCTAGGAAGATTGAGAACTACTGCTTTAGGCAAACATGTTTGGGCCTAGAGTAGGCAGGCCAAATCCCATCTCCAGAGCCAGATTTTTAGTAGAGTAAAACAACACGTGACCATTTCCTCAACATTACCCATTTCCAAAAGACATTTGGATCTCAGTAAGACTGAACCCAGAGATCTGAGTGGGGGGCAAGACAGTAAAGAAAGCTTAGCCATAAGGGGGTTTTTAGAAGAGGAGAGCAAACAGAGCTGAGAGATAGGAGATTTTAAGTTCATTTGCTTGTGCTATGGCAGAAGTTATCACAGTCTGTGAAGATTTGGAAATCAAATGTCTCATTTCCTGGCCATTAAGACTAAATGTCAAGCTTATATCAAGGCCAAGCCATAATGCAGTGAAAAGCCAGCCAGTAAGCCTCAATGTTGAGTTTGTGGAGGGAAAAACATTTAAGAAGACAGGTGAGAGGAGTCTATAAGTCTAATTTTGAATGGGAAAATTCCATGTTTTATTTGAAGTTGGGGTTGGAGAAGCCTTGAAAAGGTGGCAGCAAAGACTTAGCAAAGGAGTGAAGCCATGGGAAGAGAAGGGGTGTGATGTAGGACAGAGTCTAACCCAAGGATGTCACCAAAGGGCAAAAGGCTTGTTAGGGTGACACCCCAAGTCACAGTGGAGAGACTTCCCTTTCAATGTTATAGGCACCCAGGAGGGCACAGGGAGGCTGCCTGGCACACCAGTATAACTTTTGTTGAGCAGGCTTCATTGAACAAAGAGAGAGACAGGGCAGGAAGCTCTAAGAGGACACTTACGTGAGCAGGCAAGGAGAGACAAGTGGGTTGGTAGATCCTGTGGAGGGGAGACCTGGATGGAGAGGCAGTCTCTAGAATTTAGAGTTGATGTGGTAGGTGGCAGGAACCAGCACCGGCAATGATCTCTACCCAGGGTCAAAAGGCAGCTTGGTTTAGTTAGGAAGGGCTGGGGCCATGGGGACCCAGGGTATTCCTCCCAGTTTTTTGCACCAGATATAAGTGAGGGTGCAATGAGACCACCAGATTGGACCACTCTGTGGGTAGAAGGTTTATTGGGGATTAAACTGCTCAGGGGGCAGAGAGAAGCAAAATGGCGGAAGAGCAAGCTGATTTTATATGACCATCAGCAGGGTGTGGGTCTTGGAGCTATTACAAACTGATTGGATTAACCAGGAACTAGATTCCTTGGCCCAGGGTATTGACCTTTTCAAGGTCCCTGGTAAACAGAAACCTACCATATAAGATTCCCATAGAATGCTGGTCAGTGGGTTTGCCCAATTCCAATCCATCTGTTTACCTGGTTGGAGTCTTTCTGTTTAAAACATTGTCACCAACACCACCACTTTAGGGGCCTATTTTGGACTTCATAGGGACATGTTCCAGCAACAAAGGTCCTTTGCGTCCGTTTTACACTTGTGAGAAGAGACTAGCCTAGGCTCTCCCAAAGAACTCAGAAGATCAACCATCACTAGGTAAGCCAGGCAGAGTGGGCACAGAACTCAGGAAGGGCACAATGCCAGCAGCAGACCCCACCAGTATGCAGACCCCATCTCTCATACAGAATGGAAAATGAGAAACTTTCCTCAGCAAAACAGAGGCGAGCTGGCCACAGGGACGTGGGCCTATAATTCCAGCGACTGAGAGAACTAAGACCRGGGACTCACTACTCTGAGAATATTAGTGTTACAGTGCGAGGTCAAGGCCAGCCAAGGGAACTTGGTAAGACCCTGTCTCAAAAATAAAATAAAAKATTAAAATGGCTGAGGTGCTGCTCACAATGGGAGGGGGTTTGCTTAGCATGTCTAAGGTCCTGGGTTTGATCCCCAGAACCACAAAAAGGGAGAGGTCTCTCCAGCCCATAGGCTAGTCCTCCTCCCCCCCCCCACCCCCAAGAAACACTTGTCTGGTAAGCACAACTATGAAACCATAGCAACATAAGGTTGCTAGACCTAGACCTAGACTGACCCAACTTCTACCCCGATACCCTGCAGGTCAGGTCCGACCTCCCAGTCCTCCAGCCTTCCTCCTCCTCAGCTGTGGGGTAAGAACTGAACTGCCCCAACTGCAAGGTCTTGCACTCTACCCTAGGGCCTTTCCTCTCCAGCCCTCTCTCTCATTCCAGAACAAGCAGCTGATTCTGGGATAGCTCCCAGAAATACATACCAGACTCCTGAGGGAGATGGGTCCTATAGGGCAAGTTTTACAGTCACCTTCCATCCCCAGACAGCCTGAGGGACGGGCTGAGCCTCGGTGAGTTCCCTCCTGCTGGCTGCAGAGTGTCGGAACACCCTCTCCAGCCTGAAGCTCTATTTTTTACCTCACCAGGAAGCAAGAAGTTCCCGGAGCATTACGCTAAGGAGCATCCACCCCTGGATCACAGAACCCGAAGCACAAAAGGCCATTCAGATTTCAGGAGAGGTCTAGAGTCCCACTCTTCTCACCCAGCTCCCTTCCCATGACCACACCCACCCACCAAGCCAGGAGGTGGACGGGGATGCACTCAGGCTGCTCACAGACCGCATGTGGACATCACTAGCATCCCTCCTCTGCTCTAGCACCCAGGTCCGGGTACCACAGCATTAGGGTGCCTTGTGTCCCTCCATCACAAGAGTCTTTCAGTGCTGTCATCCTCCATCAGAGCTCCTCAGCCATGAATGTCCACTGGAAGTGCCCGGTCAGCCAAGTCACCAGGGCCAGGAACAGAGCCAGTGCTAATTGCACCAGACAACACACACACACACACACACACACACACACACACACACACACACACACAGCACCCTGCTGTGGAGGGACCAGCTGCTATTTTCTAAGGCTATTCTAAATCTGATGCTCAGCCACCCAGAGTTGAGAGGGGAAGCTCTTAAAATTCCCATGTGTCCGCTCCTTCTGTTATGCGTCTCTTAGTATGGGGAAGCAGCTATTCCTAAATCAATGTTTAATGACTCATGAATAGTGTATACATTTCTTACATTCAGCTCACTGCTGCTTTATCAGTCAGTATTTCGCCAGATCACAACAGCACGGCTGAAGGCTAGGCCCCTCGTAATTAATCCTTCAATATTCTGCTTTTCCCCTTCTCCGGGGCAACAGACGTTTCCATTCCTAAAAACACTGGAAAACGGGACAGTGTCTATTGATGATGTCATGTAATAGGTGACATTAAGCAATAAGCTTTTTTTTTTTTTCTTAAAAAATCTTAAACTGTTTCTCCACATTGTTTGTGACATGCTAAGCCTAGCTTGAATATTTTAGCAGCCTTTGGGTATTTTACAGAAATGAAAATACATGAACTTAGTTATCTATGGGCACATAGGATGATATTTCAAAGTTTTTGTTCTCGAAAGTCTGAGTCATGTCTATCTTGAGTACGGCATAGTAAATCTTACAACATAGGCTTTCCATTAAGAAACATAGCTTTATTTTTTTCTATCACATTCTTATATTTAAAAGCAAATGCCTTTGAGTGGAGGGAGTCCATCGTCAGGTGGGAGTGCAGATGTTAGGTTTCATTTTAGTTCACTGCCCTATCCTCAGCCCAGACAGCTCCCCTACAGGATGCTTCACCCACTCTTCCCCAGCAGGTATGAGGGGACCCATTTCCCCCACATCACTGTCAAAGCCTGATTCACCAAACCTCCATTTGTCCATAGACGTGATGAATGTGATTTCATTCTTTTCCTTTGTAGTCACATGGCTATCTTAAAACAATAAGACATCAAAAGTTCAAAGAGATTCCAGCGATCATGTACTCTAACCTCGTTACTTTAAGAATGTTTTTGTTGCACATAAATTACATGACATCATCACGATAAAATTTTTCGTTGTGTATATATCACCTCTATAGTAATACAGTGAACAGAAATTTAAATTCCCTTTTCCATTCTTTTTCTCTTGCTGAGAGAAGAACTAATGTTAACAGCGGGCACATGTAGCAGCAGCTTGTGTTCTCCTGCTAATTGTGTTGCCAAAAAAAACCTGTTTGCAGTGTCCCGCACGCAGGACTAAAGGAAGCCGTCCCCAGTTAGTTTTTCACTGGTCAATAAAGTTACCAGCAGCCAATGGCTGGGCAAAGAGACAGAGGCAGAACTTTTAGGATTCCTAGGAAGGAACTGAAGAAGGATGAAGAGGGGACTCTGCCATGAGGAGATGGACGACACAGGAAAAGTGCAGGAGGGAGAGACAGTGGACATGTAGGTCCAGGGGTGGGGAGGACTGCCCAGCAGGGTCCAGCCCCAGAGAGGAAGCCACACAAAGATGGTTCTCCATAAACTATTGAGTTGACCTCGAAGAAGCACTTGAGACAGGGAACCTCGACAAGCAGGGCTCAGGGCAGCAAAGATGAAAGATTTAGTAAGTATTAACTCAGGGATATCGGAGGGGCGTGCGTGCTAGCCACATGGAGTTAGGGAGAGGCCAAGTCATGGAGCTGTTTAAGGTATTTAAAATATAAGGCTGTGTATGTGTGGTTTTCATTGGGGATTGCAGAATGCTAGGATGGCAGGGAGAAGTGTGTACACAACCGCCAGGAGGTAGAGAGCAGAGTAATCAAATATCACAACAGGCACCATAAAGTGAGCTATTTACCCCAGGTAGATTCGTGTATGTAAATACATGAATACTTGTAAGCAGTGKTTTTTTTTTATTGGTAATATTTTTTATTAGATATATTCTTTATTTACATTTCAAATGATTTCCCCTTTCCTGATTCCCCCTTCCCCGAAAGTCCCATAAGCCCTCTTCCCTCCCCCTGTTCCCCAATCAACCCCCTCCCGCTTCCCTGTCCTGGTATTCCCCTACACTGCTGCATCGAGCCTTTCCAGGACCAGGGGCCACTCCTTCCTTCTTCTTGAGGAATTTGATACGTGAATTGTGTCTTGGGTATTCCGAGCTTCTGGTCTAATATCCACTTATCAGTGAGTGTAAGCAGTGTCTTTAAGGCTTATTAAATATTTACTTTTAAGGCTTATTTTATGTGCAGGAGAGTTTTTGCCTGCATGTATATCTGTGTACCACGTGCATGTTTGGTGCCTGAAGGTGTCAGATCCCCTGGAACTGAGTTACAGGTGGCGGTGAGCTGCCACGTGGACGCTAGGTCCGGAACCCAGGTCTTCTGGAAAGGCAGTAAGTGTTCTTAACCACTGAGCCACCTCTCTCTACCAGTAATGGGGTTTTAGATTATTAAAAAGATATCTGTGTTTTCCTGCAGTTCGTATTTATTTTCTCTTAACAACACATTTTAGTACCTGTTCCTTATCAGCACACACAGACCTTATTCCTCTGCTTTCGCTACTGCATAATTTATAGCCTGAGACGTATTATCATCTATTGCTGCTTAACAAATTCCCCTCCTGTCTCCAAATTTAGCGACGTGTACAAAAATAAAAAAACGAACAGATGAAAAGCCCCTTATCTCATCCAGCTTCGGAAACTAGGAACCCTGGGCCAGCTTGTGCTGGTTGTTCTGGTCAGGGCCTCTGGTGACCCTGTAGCTGAGCTGCGAGCAGGGTCTGATGTCATCTGAGGCGTCACTGGGGCTAAAGGTTGGTGTCGCAGATAAGATGGCTCGCTTGCGCGGCTGTGGGCGGTTAGCTAAGTTCCGCAGTGTGCAGACCCCCTCAGGGCTGCTCAGAGACAGTTCCCCCCAGAGCAAGAGATGAGGGAGGGAGATGGAGGAAAAGGAGACAGGAAGCCCCTGTCTTTGTGTAACGTAACCTCAGGGATGGCACGCTACTCCCACCATGCTGTCCATTTACACCAGCCCTGGTTTAGGGTTTGAGAGGACCAGGCCTGGGCACACCCTGAGGTGAGTGTCGCTCGGACGCGCACAGGGACACCACGCTCTACTCTCCTCCTAGTGGCCGCCTTCAGGCTCTCAAGTTCACAGGCAGCGCTTCCCTGAGCCCTTGGGCATGCGTCTGGATGCCAGGTTCCTGTAGGACTGATAGTTGTGACAAGTGTGACCTTGTCAAAGTCACTCATCCCTGCAAGACTAAGGCAACATCAACCACCAGACTTCCAGCCGGGTCCAGTTCCGGAGCCACTCGTGTTTGTGGGAAGATAAACAGGAAGAAGATTGTTAGCTCTCAAACCCAGGAGAAGCAGCTGAGATGCCTATTTAACATATCAAAGCAGACCTAGCTGCCAGGTTTTCCCAGCATGCACCGGTCTCTACCTATTACAGGGTYCTCCTGGCTGGCATACCCCGACCCCTACCCTGAATGGCTGGGTTGCCCTGCCCTATGTAATCCAGCCATTTTGGTTACTCGATCCCCACCCCCTTGGTTTTTTCTCAACTGCTTATTACCCGTCTTCCTTCTTGGTCTCCTGGACTCCCCTCCTCTCTCTCCTCACGTGGCAGGCTCAGGGTCATGTTCACTCTGGACTCAGATGCCTCTGCCTCTGCCTTTTGCTATGCTCTTCCCTGGAATCGACAATAAGCTTTCTCCTCCACCTGGGAGCAGTCACGTACCTCCTCTTTTATTTCTTTTCTTCATTCAGAGATCTCAACAAGTATCTTGAGATGCAGCCGCTAGAAATTCCCAATGGTTGGTTCCCAGAATGCTAATACACCATGTAACAACGGCTCATCTTACCCTGTAAGTGCTAAATCTACTCTGTCCGAAGGCTCCGTCCACTGGTGTGTGAGCACTCTAGCTGCCTTGGTTAAAGGAAGTTGGTAGAAATAAGGAACGCTCCCCAGGCAGAAGCCGGCATCAGACGGACTGGGGTCAGCTCTGTGTTAGCCTCATCTCTCCTAACACTGTCTCAGCTGTGACGAAGATGCTGCTTACACTCCTGGTGGTGCATGTGCTCTGGCCATGGGGAGTGCTCTGCTTTTATTCTCCCAGCTGAACACAGATTAGTCGTCCTTCAAGCTCCTCCAGTGAATGAGCCCCACTTTCTAAAAATATATTGTGTCCGCTGAGCTCATTTTGCCCGATTTTACCACATCCCAGATCTCTGCTTTGTATGCCAACCATTGTTGTGTGGCCTGGGTTTCTTGTTGTGAATGGTTCAGATGTTTGCCATGTGGGGTGAAGTGTGAGTGAAAGTCTTATGCGCGCTCCCTACTCCAGCCCAGCCTAACCTGCCTCCTGTTGCAGGTATGGGGGTTAATCATAAAGGCTCCTGCCCCGTAGACACAGCGTGAATCCTCTTCACGTCACAATACACAGCGTCAAAGGATCTGGGATGGTGGGATGGGCGAGCGGGTGGTGGATGGGTAGATGGTGGGATAGGCGGGTAGATGGT
>BDUI01012500.1:24906-36964 GCA_002335545.1 Apodemus speciosus
AGATGTGTGGGTTCAATTCTGGGTCTTCAATCCTATTCCATTGATCCACCTCCCTGTCCCTGTACCAATACCATGCAATTTTTAGCACTATTGCTGAACAGGTCCACTTCCCCCATATCCTTATTTTCTCTTTCATTACCTCTGCTGGATGATAGGCTAGGGGAGAGGTTGAACTCTTATTAAAAGTAGTTTGCAAAATATTTATGCCTAAACCAGAGACTCCAGTTACCCGGGGTCGGGGGGAATTCGTTTTATTCAGACATTTTGTGGATTGAATATTGGAAGCCAGCTTATTTCCAGCAATGTGGATGCTAAGTTCCTCAGGGATCCTCTTTACAGACACACCCTGAAACTGTTTAACTTGGGCACCCCATGACCCAAGCAAGTTGTCATATGAAAACAATTTCACAGCCTTGGGTAAATTACTTTAACTTCTCTGTTTAGAAGTCTCCATKAGTACATGGATCATTGTGTTAGCTTATACCTAGTGATGCTGTGCTAAGAATTAAATTAGTTAACATGCGAGGCCCAACAGTGGCTACTGAATAACGCACACTACGAATTGTACTCCAGTAAATACAGTTGGATTTCACGTCAAGAGACTYGAAAAAGTAATATACAGCAGATCTTGAGAGTCTTCATTTTATCACATTTATTTGTTTATGTGGTAGGGGAGGGCATGCCACAGCCACATGCAAAAGTAAAACAAACTGAGAGGGTCTGTAAATTCAGCAACAATTAATAATTATAAAACTATTTTACACAGATTATCAAACTAAATACTTCATGAAAGTAGGAAATCAAATATGCTGTGACATGTTGACATTTGTAAATTTCTCAGTTAATTTACAAATAATGGCAAAGAGTGTGTTCCCCTCATGTAATTTTTTTCCACCAAAAAAAGAGGTCACAGTGCTGCTGTCGGGACCCATGTGTCACTTTGCAGTAAAGACAACTGACAGTATATGTTCTAGAACAATGTTACCAGATCACAGCATAAGAAAGAAGGTGGCAGCCCTTTCCAGCAATGGTGTGTGCAGGTGGTATCTATTGTTAGATATGCAGCTATGTCAGGTGGGAGAGTATAAGACAATGGGAATATCTACCAGTGAACAAAGACTAAATGCCCCATTAAGACAGGAGCAGTAATTACTGCTCAGAGCTGCTGTACTTAGGCTGCTAAACTAAGGGGACTCTTTATTTGTATCTTACTTTATGTAGGTTAGGGATGGATACAAGGATGAAACCTACCCACTGACATAGCTTCACTCATGTTGTCAGTGTCCAGCCCAGCATCTTCAAAGTACCACAGCATCACTGAGGAGGATATTAGAAACGCCAAAGCCAATGACCACTTTCATATATTCTAATAGATGTGTTTCAGGAATCCACATTTTCTGAAGGATTCTAAATGATTCCAATGCAAGTGGTCAGATTCTCAGACTTTGAGAACATAGTCTCAAAAAAACATGAGCTGTTTATCACTAGAACTGAAATGAGAAAGAGGGTGGCATCGATATTAATGAAAAAAAGTAACAAAAAGAATCATGTAAATAGAGGTCAAGAACTAGAGAAAAAGAGAAATCCAAGATGAAGGGGGCTGTCAAGCACAGTGGAAAAGTATTAGAGCCTTCCAAGTCAACTGCTTTAGCTCAGGTGGAGTGAGAGAAGACTAGGTCAGATCCACAGAAGGTCAGATATTGGGTCTGGTCTATAGAAGCCTTCTTGTAAGCAAAGAAGGCAGTCAGGCAGTGTTTATATGTTCAATGGCTTAACTTTACAGTCATGAGACCCATTCTGGGCCCTTGAGAGCAGAGTAAAGGATTAAGGGCATTGGGAGTTAGACTTTGGTTCCTGCAGGAAGATGTAATTGGGGTGTGGAGAGTATTGCATAGGCTGGCAGAGAGCTGAGACCACTAAGCAGAAGCTGTGCTTGGTCCCCAGAGAGCTGAGACCACTAAGCAGAAGCTGTGCTTGGTCCCCTTCGCTATGGCTGTTGCTTGATAGAGGACCCTGTATGAGTCAGTGTTCTCCACAAGAAGAAAACTGATTAAAATGAATATGTATATCAAAGGGTTTTTTTTTATTAGATTGGCTTATACGATATGATCTGGGCAGTCTAATGATGGCTTCTCCCTACASTAGAGGCCAAAGAGCTGCAAGGTTGCTCAATTCATATAGCCAGACACCTGAGCAATCCCTACATGGTGCTAAAGGCCTGGATGATTCCTACAGAGCCATTGGTCTTCCTTTGGTGTTGGAAGCCTGAAAAAGCAGCATTGAGATAGCAGCAGCAGCAGCAGCAGCAACAACAACAACAGAGTATATGATCTCACCAGATAGAGGTGTAGACAATGAAGCAAAAAGCAAAGCTTTCTCCTTAGACTGCATCTGCCATGAGAAGGTGCCCCTTTAAATAACCCCATCATAATCTCCCATAGGTGTGTCCGGCAGTTTATCTTTTGGCTGATTCAAGTYTCAATCAAGACAATCACAGGTCCTATGCACAGCAGCAGAGGAGGGTGAAGAATTTGTAGTTGCATCACACAAGGCTCTCACTTCTGATGCTGAACTAGTTCTAGGTCTCTTGTCACTCACAGGGTGTCTGTGCATGCTCTGAGAGCAGCCTCCGTCGATAGACAGGATGCCTGTTTATTCATTTGACAAGTCTGGTTAGCCATGTCTGTTACCATCAGATGGTGCTGCCTTAAAAGCCGGTGTTTTCATCTGCTTATCACACATCTCCACCTTTCCTGGACAAGTAACTGAATGAAGACCAACAGCCCTCTAGGAATCATCCAGGCCTTTAGTGCCTGTCTAGGACGACTGACACATCTGGCCTGTCAAGAGCTCAGTTTTTCATTGAATCTCCTACAAGGGCTCTTTTATTTATGAAAAATTGAAAAGCAGGATTCATCCAGGAATACCACAATTCACCCCTATATAAAACTGAGGCAAGAGACCTCCAGCCAAAAGGCCATTGCCTTCTGTGCCTATTTAAGTTTGGCAACAGGACTCTTCTTTCAGGATGTTAGTCAGATTTCCATTGCTATAACAAAATGCTTTCCGCAGTCAACCTGTGAGGAGAAAAGGCTGCTTAAGCTCATGAGTTCATGACTTATTAGCCTCATTGTTTTAGGCCTGCGATRGCCAAGACATGAAAAAGAAACAAARGAAAATAAGAGGGCTGGGACCCAGCAGCCCTTCAGAGGGCAGGCACTGTGACCAGAAAGACCCCCACTGGGCCCCCATGCAGTGTTTCTACCACCTTCTGATAGACTCTGGGCCTGAGGAGAAGCCTTCAATCCACAGTCCTTTAGAGGACAGGGGTGCTTGAAGAAAGAATTCACACTTTGGCCACTGTATTTGTGGAAGGAAATGGTTGATAGGGTGACTTGGCCACTCAGTGGTCTCTATTTTAAGCTTCATGTGAGAAAGTTATTTCAAATCTTAAGGTATAGGAAGGATTTCCTTTGGCTTTTTAAATTGGAATGACTTTTCTGTGTTCTCTAAATGTTGGAGATCTGGTCTAATCTTCAGCCCGTTTCTTCATGGATAGTTACTCCATCCTCATTGTGTTAGATTTTTCTACTTAACATTGAGGAGTTGCTGTTGCTTGAACACTTTGAGGCAATTGGACATTAGGCAGGTAAATAGGGACATAGAGAGACATAGGGACTGGGTGATGTTTTGTAAGTCAGGAAGTTCCCTTTTCCTCTTCCTGTAAGTCTGTGTAKCATTAATACCCACAATTCTCTGCTCTTAGGGGCAGTAACTCTCAGTTAATTTCACTCACATGCATGATGATTTTACTGCCAAGTGTTTAAGTGACTGCTCCGACTATTATAATATTGGGTTTCCTGATGACCATGACCATTACCTCTTCCTTAAGTAATAGATGTGGCTAAGTGCATGAAATCCATTCGATACTGAAAGTGGATATATTTCATAAGTTAGGAAGCACTGTGTAAATTTCCTGACAAGGGAAATTTGAAGTAGCGCTCAGTGACGGAGCTCATGCTCAAATGTCAAGCACGGTATTATAAGAAGCAGAAATGGCTCCTGTCTGTTCACAGTGTTCATGGCCAGTGTGTGCTCAGGACTGGAGTCCCTCTGAGCAGCAAGCTCTCCAAATGACAGCTTTGTTAGCATGCATGGTGTCCTAGCTCTTACATTCCTTAAGCTTGTCTTTAATTCTATCTGTTCCTATTTTAGGCTCTGGATACTAAACTCAGTATTAAACTACCCAGCTACACTGATGTTCTCCTCTCCTGGGCTTAGATATTGTGAATGTCAAGGATGGTGCAGACACAGCTTTAGAGTTATGAGGGGAGTTACATGCTAATTAGGAGATTTAAAAATCATACACACTGACTCGTGCATTTCAGACATCAAGGCAATCATACTCATTTGGGATTCACTCCCACAACACATGCTTCATCTGTCCATTTGTCTATGATTCTATGAGATAAACTGTAGAATTACACAAACTAATGCACTGCTTTAGCGCCAAAGCTCTAAGTAAGTTCTTTCTTCCTGTATTTGGGTTCTGAGAGGACAACATCAGCTTGCTTTCTGTTTCATGTTGTTTTCTCCTTATGCTGTTACTCTAGGATTTAAACCTATTTTGGTTTTCACTAATTGAGTTTACAGTAATTTACTAAATGCACTGCATTATGGTACTTGTGCCATAGCACACAGATGGAGGCCAGAGACAATAATCAGGCATTGGTTCTTTTTTTTTTTCTTTCTTCTACTCTGTAGGTTCTAGGCTTAGGAGAAAGCACATACTGAACCATTTTTTTTTCTGTTCTCATTTCTTAGAAACTTTAAAACATTAAAGGTGGCCATTAAGTCCAACGAAGAAAAACAGCCCCAAGATCAGGTGACATCCATTGCATTCAATTCGTTCAAGGATTAACAGGACAAAATGTAAAGCTGTAGACACTTTCTGGTACCTGAAAATGTAAAGGTGAAATAAACAATAGCTCAATAGACTGTTTTAGCTGAGCAGATACGATCTGTGTTATGTGCAACATTGGGACCAATGCAGACTTTCTGCAGATATTTATGGGAGAAAAGCGTGAGCATACACTCAAATAAAACTCGGGGCTACAATGTGTGAGTCAGTGATGATGCCAAGGCAGTCCGTGGTCAGTTTGCATGGTGTGGAGGAAGCACCAGTCAACAAGGAAATCTGTAATGTTGGCCTTGGAGAAAAATAAAACCTCCAAGGGTCCCTCTTCAAGGAAAAAGTATATGATAGACTAGAATACAACTGAGAACATAGTATAAGTGGTGTCACCTTAGATGGTGGGAGAATGATAAAAAGGAAGGAGTCAAATCATGCTCCTTCCATTGAGTTCCTCCTTGCTTCCAACCATCCCAGTCTGTGAGTGTAARGCACACTTCCCACCAAAGGAATAGCTACAGGCTAAAGAGCATCCTATATTGGTGGCTCAGTTTGTCAAARACTCTTCAMAGTAGCTTAAGTGAYCCGAGTTTTTTCATGGGAACTAAGCAGAGTAAATCCTGTCAGTTTCAGGGATTTCCTGAAGCTATTTTGAAGTGTGTATTTTATCTCTTAATTAGCTTTCCTTCAGGATAGAACATTTCCATCTCCAAAAGTCTGCACATTCTTCAGGTTTCTCCATTTTGTCTTCATTATGAAATACTTAGGGTGGCTCCCAGACTTTAAATGTATTCACAAATGGTACCTGTTTAACTATTGTTTCTGAAAAGCAGGTCTCATTACTCATATAGAAGAGTTATATAATTCTCAGAGGAGTTAAATAATTCATTGAAGTCACAAAGCTGGCAGATGGACAAACCTAAATTTGCACCTGGACCTGGTGGGGCACCAGATGCTGTGCTGAAGTGATCATTTAACATAAACTAGACTGGAGCAAGTCTCACTGTAAAACCCAAAGAATATGACCAGTGAGGGAGTCATGAAAGCCCCCAAATAAGAGTTGAACTTACTATTTGGAAAAATAAGTTTTGAACAAGAGTAAATAATAACATAGTTGTCTTTGTCTGCCCAAAGAAGGACATGAAATACAATTTCCACTTTGACCATCCTTCTCTCTTCTCTGAGAGCCAAGCTGACTGATGTAGTGACAATTTTTGAGTGTTGGTTTCTTTAGAAACACAGAAATACTATAAGAATGTGATTTTTATGTTAATGCAAAGTGTGAGGATATGGGGCTTCTTTGGACTGTCTGCAGCAGCTGACTGTGATTTGCCTCATGCTCTAGCAGAGGCATAATTTTGCCAGCTGCAGAGAATTTCCACAATTGCATGACATTTGGGCTCGGGGAACGTTTCAGAARGTATATAAATGATAGGGCGTGAGAGGCAGGTTGGATGATTGTTGGTCATACAATTTGTTTATAGCTCTGGTCAAAGAAGCAAAAGGAGAGAAATTAAATTCAGGGATTTTCCTAATTCTCTCTTCCTCTCTGTCATTGTTTCTCTTCTATCTAGTGTTAGGGGTGAAACCATAGGATAAAGGGCAGGAAAAAGAAGAACCCACAAAAAGTAACAAAGGCTCCTACAGACTGCATTGCTAGATCTGAACACAGAGTTAAGTTCTGAGAAGCAGGGGTTGAATAAGGAGAATTCTAAGTCTTCATCAAATCCCCTCRTCCATTCTCCAACAGACTGACCCTCCAGCTAGACTGTACACTCCACTCTTCCTTGCTTGCCACAGCATGTCCCTGTAAACTTGTGACTAATCCACGAGCATGGGTCTTCTCCATTGAACGTCCTCCTAGAACAGATAGTGGTGGAATCCAGCTTGGACCACTTCCAGATGCATGAGAGAAAGCTTGGGAGGCATTTCTCTGCTTACCACAAACCTCTTGTCTTGAAATTTCTGGCTCAGAGATAAGTCTTCCTTACGTCAAGGCTTTGAGTTTTATGGTCTTTTTCTTGTCAGTTGTTCAGCTTCATCTTAACTAAAATAAGGATGAAGTTGTTGGATAAGATTCCCAAGAGAAATGGGCTTGAGTTGGACCTTGAAATGCTCATTAAAGATTAATCAACAGAAAATAAAGAGACAAAGACAGAGCAGGAGCCTACTCTTTATAACTATCTAATAGGGGCCCAGTGCTTTCCTGTCCATTAGAAAATAGAACAACAAATTTTGTCTTTAAGAGGCATAGTGCCTTATGACAAAATACAGTTTCTCAGGTTAAAAATACTCTAAATGCAAAATTACAGCAGAGGTATCTTTAACTTCCATTAAAGTTACATAATTAATTCCTTTACCCATATTTTGAGGGAATGCCTAGTGGAAAATGTATTTGCAGAAAAAGAAAGCTAGAGGATACAAATCAGCTTTGGTACTGTGGTTCAAGTGAAAAAGGCACAARTGGTCACATAGCATATCAGCTGTGCCATTAAGTGTGTGACATCATATCMGTGATGTTATTAYGTGTGTTACTTAGTATTTTTGCTGTTTTTGAAGGGTGCTTCATTGAAACTATGATGAAGATAGAGGATTTGATATCCTGTCACAGCAGAGAAAGCTGTTTTTAGACCTGGGATAAAATACAGTATAAAACTGACTCCCAGAAATAAAAGGAGCACAGCAAGTRGAGCCAAACCTCACTGCTGCTTWATGCCAGAAAGCATTTTTTCCAAGYGGGAATCATGTCAGGGGAATGCTGAGAAGGGCCCAGTCTTGGGGAGAAGACAAAGATTTGAGGTGACTAGAAGGAGTAGAGTTCCAGAGAAGAGTTATGTGTAAGAAAATGGGTCTACAGAGATGTGAATGAAGGTCATATTGGAATCATAAATCATACACACAAGTGCAAAATTCTACAAAACCCGAGTAAGATGGGTAAAAGATGCTGGATAACAGCCACAGCTCACAGGGCTGGGAGATGGTCAATTCTCAATAAGAATGGTGTGAACAGAGTCCCAGAAAGGCCATGTCTAGTATTTAGCAAAATGTTGTCCTAAAGCAAAGACAGTGCTTTACATTCTCAGACATGGTTTCAGAATAAGCTTCAAAGGTTCAGTTGATTCTCACAGATTTTCAGYGCAGTGAAGAACAAAACCCAATGGATTCCAGACGAGAAAATCTAGCACCCAAGCAATAGGCAAATCACAGCCCTACTTCTAAAGGACAGCTAAGATGCAGATGAAGGTGCCACAGAAAACAGAATAAAAGAAAGCTTGTTCTAGAGCCATAGGAGTGGCCATGGTCCCAAAGTACTAAGTCAGGTCATCCCCAAAACAAGTTTCAGCATGGAAACAGTTTATGAACTGTTTATAGCTCCAGCACAAAAAAGTCATGAAGCAAGGTGCTTGTAAAACATATTTGTAGCCTCAGGTAGGCAGTTGCAGTAAAGTACTGAGGTCTCTGYCACAGGCTTCAATGCTCTCTGATGACACCCTTAGCTTTTGGGTGGGTAGAAGTTGGAAATGTCTCAGTACATTCCATCTGATAGTGAGAACGATGCTGGGTCACACATAGGTGGATGATGAGCTGCTATGAAGAAGCCTCAAGACAGCCCAGGATAATTTGCCACAGAACCTGCAACATTCCAGTTCTCCAAAATCAAGGGAATGTCAATCAATYCATCAGCCTTGTGAAATCTTTAAAATAGGCGTGGTTTYATTTCCCCTGGGAACTCCAGTTCATAATGGCACAGCACAGTGCATTCATCACTTGGGAGGAAAATGTCAGCGCCCCCAAATTAGATGATAAAGCTAGCAGATAAAAATTTCWTATTTAGAATAAGCTCACTAAAGGATTTATGATAAAACACAAACATTGTGTTTGTGAGGTAATACGTAAAATATACTTAAAAGAACCTAACAGAATTTGTAGATATGGAAAAAATAAAATTTTAAGTAAAATTATTTCAACACAATACAGAGACAATCATCATTACAAATGAAGAGGACATAAAAGTTGAAAATGAAGCCTTAGAATATACCATGATCCAACTCTAGATAAAAGAAAAAGAAAAAAGTGTGGGGGGGGTGATAAGATTTTCAGTGCCCTGAGGGACAATATCAAGTAGTGAAAATATTTAATTTCAGATACATAAAACAGAGTAGATCAAAGCAAAAATATTATATCTGAGAACATCCAAATTTGATTAACAGCTACAGATATTTGGAGTTCACCAAACCTCATGCACATTGAAGAGCCACTAAAATCCACATGCCACAGCCCAACTTGTTTTTAAAAATGAGTAGGAGGAAATCAGAACAATCGGTTGCTGGGGTTGGASGGGAACCACACAGGCAAAGGTGGTAACGGCCATGTCCACACAAGTCAGCAGACAATGGAGCGTGCCTTTAAAAATAGAGAAAAGCAAATACAGAAACAAACCAAATGCAACTCCTAAACAAACAACTTCATAACCAGTGAAAAAGTCCCCCAAAACAAAGCATTTAGTTTGTTGGCCCATGCCTATAATCCTGGCAGTCTGAGGCCGGAGGACAGTCTCTTTTTTTGTATATTTTWAAAYATTGAGAATGTAACACAAACTATGAACAYGTGATTATTAATTTTATAACATGAAAATAAAATGTGTGACAAGGCAAACGTGTCAGAGGAAACTGACATTGTGCTATAAGTSTACTGTTACACAGTGAGCAGCCTACGATGATATGAAATTAGAATTTAATAGAACATGCATATTGGAAGGCCTATGGYAGTTAGTCCAAAAAMTGAAGTCAGAATATATTTAACAATCTGACACAAGGAAGCATTACAAATCCATAAGACCAAAGAGTGCAAGGCAAGAAGAAGAGGATACAGCGATACAGACGGGAAGGCGAACTGGTGGTGTTGCAGTGCTCAGTAAATATAAATGGATAAGCACTCACTGAAAAGCAGACAGTCTGTGCAGAGAAACAAAGCTCAAGTGTAGGCTATAGGAAACGGGCATGCAATAAAGACACAGAAGGCTAAGGGAAAAGAACTGTAAATACTTACCAGATAAATACGTATAAAGTGAAAGAAGGGGTGACTGTCAGGGTCATTCAAACAGACGCTCAGACGAGCCCACGGATGGATGGGAAAATGCATAGTTCCAATGGAGTCAGAGGAACGTCCCATTTCCAACGGTTCGTGTACCTGAACAYAGAGCTTCAAGTGTCTACAGAGAAGTCAGTAGAGCCTAGAGGACAGAGACACGCATCTCCGTAGTCAAAGACGCGAAGGCATTCTGTTATTAAGGAGAGAAAATGCACAGACAGATGCCTAGAACAAGATTTCAGTCAACTCAAACGAAACCTATGTTCTCACAATGCGTGTAAAATACCGATTGGGGTAAGCCACCTGCTCAGAAGTAATTATGACTATGGGAGGTTAGACTGTGCCACTCATGCTCTTTGATGACAACAGGAAACTAGAAACTGGAGGATAGCTTGAAAATCCCAAATATTCAGAAATAAACCACACATTTCAAAGTGTGTGTTTATGTGCTAAAGAAGCAACAAAAGAGAGAAATCATAAAAATACCTTGAATCCAACACTTTAAGGGAAAGAAAGACATAAAAACTGTATGATGTAGCTAACCTAGGGTGCTAGAAGGAAACCTGGAGGTTCACAGGTCATCAGAAGACTTCGGGGTGATGCCTGAGTTGTTAGCTAGAAACAAATAYGTCAGTARAGCACATTAATGTGTACAACATCAAGCTTGTGAAAGAAAGGGGGTCACAAACATAAGAAACCAGTGCACGTGGGCAGAGCAATGCCACTCAGTGGAAATGTGTTAATTCTGCAAAATGTGTTCAGCAAATTAAAAYGAAGTGATGAAGACTGGCAGAGACTGCATCACACATTTACAGCACCTCTTGTGTTAAGTGGAACATTAATTACTTTATGYAAATACGCTTGACAGGTTAGGTTGAAGAGAAGTTTTCTTAAATAAATTGCAAAAGCTGATCTCATCCCTGCACCTTTACTGGCTGCCTGGCCAACATCTGTCTCCAGTACAAGATCTAACTCCCCAAGATGGTCCTGTGTAAGCATATCCGGGGCTTGGCCCAGGTATGCAGAGATGGAAGTGGAGAGCAGCCTACACTAGCCACAGCCAGGCACCAGGAAAAGCCTTCCTGGAGAACATTGTTCTCCTCAATCCAGATGTTCGGCAGTGGGACAGAAGATTTACAAGTATTATATGAACAGAATCACATTAAATTCTAGCAAAGGCAATGCTAACCAAGCGAGACAGGATTTGTGTAGACTGGATTGGGGAGAGTGCTTATGAAGGAAATGGTGAGAGGAAGGGTGAGGCAAACACTCTGCTCTCATTGGCTGTGGCTGCGTGGCAGTGTATATATGTGTACATGTGTATATGTGTATATGTGTATATGTGTATATGTGTATATGTGTATATGTGTATATGAGTATATGTGTATATGTGTATATGTGTATATGTGTATATGTGTATATGTGTATATGTGTATATGTGGTGTATATGATATGTATATGATATGTATATGATGTGTATATATGTATATGTGTATATGTGTATATATGAAGCCTACCATTGTTAAAATGTAAAATTAGGTTTGTTGTCTTCTCTGAATTGTATGGGGCTTTTTTCTCTCTGATACTTTTTGGAATAAGGTCTACTTGGCAGACTTTGAATCAGCAAAAGCGCAGCAGAGCCAGCTGATGGGRCAGAGCTATATGACAGGCAGAGCTACAGCCACTGCCTCTCTACCAGAGATTCTGAAACCTAGCTATTCTTACCAATAGGCTCACTATACTGTAGTCTGAGAGTTGGGAGTCTGACTGGGAAGTCTGGTTTGGRAGAAGTTTCTCTAGCTGCCAACTCAGCTGCTCAGGTTTGGGCTCAGAGAACCAGCCAGAGAGAGCAGGCCCTTGTGATGCCAGAAGGTCCTTCTCAAACTCCACAGCTGAAATGGGAGAAACCACTGCTGCGTCATGGGGGCCTATCTTTGTGTGGGCATCTGTAGCAAAAGCATCATCAACTGCTTTGTGGAGGTATTTTTTAAATGAACTTTAAGAAAAAAAATCATGCCATATCTTTGACCCAGAAACTCCACTGGTAGAGTGTTT
>BDUI01012508.1:11877-22477 GCA_002335545.1 Apodemus speciosus
AGATGTCCCTCAATGGAGTAATGGATACAGAAAATGTGGTATATCAATGGAATACTACTCAGCAATTAAAAACAATGTATTCATTAAATTCTTAGGCAAATGGTTGGAACTGAAAAATATCATAGTAAGTGGGGTAACTCATTCACAAAAGAAGACACATGGAATGCAGTCACTGATAAGTGGATATTAGCCCAGAAGCTCTGAATACCCAAGACACAACAAACATATCAAATGATTTCAAAGAAGAAGGAAGGAGAGGGCTCTGGTCCTGGAAAGGCTTGATGCAGCATTGTAGGGGATTGCCAGGACAGAGAAGTGGGAGGGGGTTGAATGGGGAATGGGTGGAGGGAAGAGGGTTTATGGGACTTATGGGGAGGGTGGAACCGGAAAAGGGAAAATCATTTGGAGTGTGAACAAAGAATATAGAAAATAAAAAAAAAAAAAAAGAACTACCTTACCTATGCTTAGCCTTGTTTTTGCTACTGTCATTACTTTCATTAAGTTATAATATACTCGGTCATTGGTCCTGTGAAGGCTTGATTCCCCAGAATAGGGGAATGCAAGTCAGAAAATTGGAGGGGGCAGTGGAGGTGGGGATGAGATAGGGGGTTTTCGGAGGGGTATTACAGAAAGGGGATACTATTTGAAATGTAAATAAAGCAAATGTCTAATTAAAAAATAATATACTGTCCTTGTTTGATAGATACAATCTAGAAGAAATGATTAAAAATAGACACAAATTGTCTCAGACATGCTTAATAGATACTAGCCCTCAGTCTTGTCACAAATCTGATAAATATAATGTTAAAAGTTTAAGCTTATTATGACAGAGACTCCCAAGTCCTAACAGTTACCCTCCAAAGTCTTCAAGAAGATATGGGCACAGCAACAAGAGGCTCTGCTCAGATTGTGGTATAATAGCCACTGAGAAAGGCTGCTCCATTGCCTTGCCAGCTTCCCAGACTCAGCTCTTCTGATTGTGGCCAAAAAGGAGATGCCTGAAGAATTAAATGTCTTGTATTGCATAAGACAGGTGGAGTCATTTCTCCCATGTTCCTCCTCCACCGGAAAAAAGCTTCTCATCCTCGGGGCCTGAGGGCTAGACTACCTCTTCCTAAGTTGTGATGGAGACCACAGGGACCTGGGAGAACTGTTTAGATAGTGGACTTTTGACAAACCTCTGTCATTTTAATTAATATATGACATCTAGATTATAATGTATTCTTCCTGGATTTCTGATTACATTGACAGCTAAGCTAACGACAGCTTGATCACTAGAAAATAGACAACTATCTCCTTACCCCAAGATAATCTATCACCATATCAACTCATTGGTCAATTTGTTAACTAGTTAAGACCACTAGCTCTCTTATCAAAAAGACAGACAGGTTCGCCTCACTCACAGGCTTCATAATAAAAGATACACAAGTTCAAATGAAACCTTTCCTAGATGTAATCTTCTACTTCCTTAACCAACAAAACCTGTTTCCAGTGACTAAATGCTTCATATTTCTTCCCTTTGATGTGCCCCTGTTATGTTGAGACTTCAAGAGTTTAAAATCTTAACACTAACCAGTAGACCAACCCTAATAAAACATTCTACTTATATGATCCACTTTTATAATCACAAGTTCAAATTTTAAGTTTCCCTTGATTGACCCTAACTATAGACTTAAAGAGTTTCTCATGCTATATCTATATGATCAACTATCATAGTTACAAATTTAAGTTTCCTTTGGTTGTCTTTTATCTATATACTTAATGTGTTTCTCATGCTAAACTGTATGATCAATCATCATATTCACAAGGTCAAATTTCTGAGTTTTCTTTAATTGTCTCTTGAATGTAAACTTAAAAATGTTTCTTATTTTTCTATACTAGATCTGTCACATTGCTGGTACCTCACACGGAAGTATAACTCAGCCTGGGCCCACCTAGGCACCCCTTCCCATTGCACCATACTATGCTCTACAAAGCATAACACTGGCTTTACAAAACATATTATGTGTTGTCCTTAAAAACCATGATAATGTGAACAATATGACCTTAAAGTCATCACAACAAAAATTCACATATACATGTTATTTACTTTGTAATTATGAAAGAGTAATCTACCTCACACCAATAAGACAGACTGTTGTATATATACTTACTAGTGAATGGAGTTATTTTTAAAACAGTCATTTTTAAAGGGAACATTTAAGTCTTTAATGTTTTGATGAGAAAATGAGTCCCGGAGAGTTTATTGACTGTATGGAATATATACTGCCAATAGGAAAACGATGAGTCAACAACTTTGTTTGGTAGGAAGCAGCATGGTACAATCATTATGTTAGTCAGTCTGCCAGTTAGGTCTTAAATTTAAGTGACATGAGGAACTATTTTAAGTAAGGAAAAATAGGTACCTGAATTATGTAATTTTGAATCCTTTATCTGTTGCATAATAGAATAAGAAAAAAATATGACTTTGAAATCTAGATCTATCTCTTGATACCTACAAGAACTTGTTATTAAATAACTCTAAAGATATTTATTCTTCTACTGAGAGCATTTTCTTCAGTGTTCTGCTGGAAGAACTGGAAGAACAGCATAGACGAGTCACCGAGCCTTGGCATGCTGCACACTGAAGCCTCATTAACTCTTATCATCTACTTCATCAGCAGAACTTTGTTAACGTGGCTTTTGACTCCACCACTTTCTTCTTGTCTTCAGTTAGATCTCATTTAGATAGCCACACAAGGAAGCAAAACAAGCCAGCTACTTGGCTTGAACATGTCATAGGAAACTTCCCATCAGACACAGAGAGAGATTTGTAGAGCCTGACAAGGAGGTTTAGCAGAAATGTGACTGTGCCATCTCCTCTGGGTGGAAACAGGCAACAGGCATAAATAGACTTTAACCCAGTTCCTTTAAAAGAAGTAGTTGGATAAATTTTACCAGAAGACAAAGACCTTGTGCAAAGTGATGCTATTAACATCACGCTTACCCAGTTTTTAATGTGGGACTGTCAGATCTAAGAAGCCAGAAAAACTCTAACAGTAAGATGCATTCTGCCCTTTGTAGACAATGTAGCTTCCCCAAGGGAAGCTTAGAAACAAACCATTTGAGTTATTTGCATATGGTGTTATTGTTTCTAAGTGGTATTTATGCCTTCAAAACATGACAGCAACATGTCATCTTCAGTGATATTTCCCAAGGTATAAAACCATTTTCAGTTCAGAAGAGAAAAGTATGTTGTCACTAACTCTAGGCAATTGAATCGCTGCAAGTTTAATGTCTTGTACATAGCACACAGAGGACAAAGACAGATAGTTTAGAAAAGAATCATCAGATTATTGATATCTACACAATAAAGTATAACTACTTCAAGCACAGACTATGTTTCCACAGAGAATTCAAACTCTGCAAGGACAGCCCTAATGGATAAAACAGTAAGTAAATAATTACGGTTCTCCTTTCCTCCAAAGAATTAAAATTACCTTTGTGGATAAGCAAACACAATCTCCTAAGGTCACTGGAGGGATACAGAGAGATACAGCAGTAAGAGTAAGAAATACTGAAGGAAATAGGAATGTGGATAGATTCAGACAGGAACCATGACATCAAACTAAAAGAAGCAAAGGAAAGCTGTTTTTCTGACAGTCTTTTCCTGTACTTATTCTTCARTGTCCATCTTAGTTTTTCAGAAAGGTGGAAAATGGTGTAGTAGCAAAGCAGAATATCTTTCAAAGAGGACTATGGTTATCTAATCTACCTTGTACTAATATCCATTACTAATGAAAGATTTCACTCATTTGTTACACATATTACTAAATCAGTCTCTCATTCAGTCCTACTTGCTCTTGACTTCCACTATCTATTTAATTTACCACTACCTATTTTCTAATGTCACCTGGCACAACTTGATCGTCAAATAGAATTTGAACATTCCAGGCTCTTGTCTAGAAACTTGTGTGTTTTCACTTGTTAAGAGAGTTTCTATACATGACTTCTCTAATGAAAGAGTTCCCTAAACCCTCTTACATTCCTATCATATTGAGAAGAGAGGGTAGCATTCCCACTTTAGAAGAATTCTATATGCCTCTAACACCATATCCACTGTACTTGCAAGCTTCTCTCTCAATGGATGCTATTATTTCAATGTACACTCCCCATCCTCAATAGAGTGTTAACAAAAGGGTTACGAGAGCGTGAACGGATTGATGTCATTATAATGGGAGTAAGTTGATTATTGTGGAAGCTGTCTTTTCACGAGAGGATGTGGTTGGTATCCCATTGACCTTAACCTCTCTTAGCTTTGTATTTTGTCCATAGGCTAATGCTGGAATAAGTTTCTTGCAAAATGCAAGCTTTTTTATTATGGACTCAGTGTCTTCCAAAGCTAATAAGTCAAGTACATTTCTGTTCATTATAAATTATGTACTCTATATTGTTTTCATCTATGAGCACAAAGCAGACCTAGTCAAAATTATAGGTAATATGTGTACTATGTGTCCTGCTCCATATTGTCTTCACTGTACAGCATAGTATTTCAACTCATGATTATTGGGTACAAAAATTCATATACATATCAGAGACTGGTTGATTAATAWAAACCACATAGCCACAAAAACCCTCAGTGAGATCTAATGAGAAACATATCTTTATAGGAAGCATGGGGTTAGAGAGGAGATGGATAGAAGAAATTTCCTTAATATATTCAGACAATATAGTTGTTTCTGCCCTTTAGTACTGTGATTATATTCATACATCCTACATACCTCTGAAAGATTTCATATTGCTCAAAGCTAAGTTGACATACCTAGTAACACAACTCTAGTTTGTCACCTATAACTAAAGTCAGACACAGTCATTTGTATGCGGAAAATGTATGGAATGTGTCCTAGGGAAGGAGAGATGGCTCAGTGATTAAGAACGGTGCTAGTCTTCCTGAAGACCCAGTTCAATTTCTAGCACCCAAAAGGCAGCTCASAACTTCTGTAACTCCAGTTCCAGGGTATCTGACACCCTTACATAGACCTATATGCGGACAAAACACCAACATAGATAGAATAAAAATAAAGTCCTAATTAAAAAATAGAGCTCCTTCCATCTTGTGCCATGATTGTGCAGACCCCCACAGCTGCCAGTTAATGTATACAAATGTCCTTTTGAGAACAAGTTTAGAAACAGGAATAAGAAGAGAGTTTTTAAACAGTAAGAAGCCAACCAAATTTCTAGTATTGGTGAGAGCATAAGACTCTAATCCTAGCTGATTAACTATTTGCAGTTAATAGTCTCTGGGGAACAAGATTTACTTTTCATAAAGAGAGTGTCCCTGTTATGATGTCCATGTTCCAGTGGATGGCCTTGTATCCACATGCACAGAGACAACACTGTTTCAGAGATATCACTGTTTCAATGTGGTATGTTAACTTTGCCAAAGGGGACATTATTTGGAGGGATCCCAGATAAGTTATAGATGGTATCTGTATATATGATCAAAATACATCAAATATATGTATATATACATATATATTAGATTTTCACAAAATATACTATATTTAAAATGAACATCATTGATTGAAAATTGATGAATATTTTGGGAGCAAAATGATGATTACTTTGGGAGAAAGACAGAGAGAAGGAGAGAGAGTGTGCTAGAAGTTCTTTCCTCTTCTACTTCATATTACTCAGATGAAACTGACACATTCCAGAGGGACTTCTTTCTTCTGTTATTGGCTGATTGCCTGAATAACACTCAGATACACACTAGTGCATAGCCAAAGCATAAAAGCAGGGCCCATGGGAGTCGACTCTGAGAAAAAAGTATAATTTAATAGCATAACTGATCATAGGTTCCTGGATGTCTGGAGAACTGAAGGGCAAAGAACTGGGAGAGCTGCACCTGGGGGAAAGAGTTGCCGTGAAATGATGTGGTTCAGGGGACAGTAGGGGTAGGCATCGCATTTTGTGAAGGGCCATGGAGATTCTGGACACTCCTGGATCCTAGCGAGCTGGAACTATAACTTTCAGGCAAATCATGAGCACAACATCCTCAGAAGTAAATGTGTTAGAGTATCCAACGGACTTTGTAAATATCAGTAATCACAGACAGCACAAACTTCTCAGTCTTCTTCACTACAGTTCAAATACAAGGGAAGCTAGTGCATAAAATATAGTGGAGAGCAATAGGTATATCATATCATAGGATTCCTTCCAAATTATCCATCTATGTAGACTATATGAGAAGGAACCTATCAGGACATATTGGCAACCTTTACTCAAATGCTTAATAACTGCAAGATTTGTCAAGGGTCCTTGGAGGGACAATTGAGCACTGTCCCAAATCATGTTTAGATTTAATAGCTGCTAAAAGTTATTGTGATTTCTTATGGATAGTGTCCTTTTCTGATCTTTCTGTTAATCATTACAATTTTTTTCACACAAGCTTGGGGATGGGGAGACATTATTATTGCATACCTTCAATCAACTGAGAAAGTTGAAGAACAAGAAGGTTCATTAACTTGTACAAAGTCATTATAAACTACACGTCTGTCTCCTCTAAATTCACTATGAAATCCTCAATGTTCTGGTATTAAGGGCATAAGGGTGAATGTCATGAAGGAGATTAATGCCCTTATCAATGAAACATAGAAGCTATATTAGGTCCTAGGACCTAGGCGCAGAACCATAAGGTATAAATGTCTGTAAGCAAAGTGTCTCAGAGTGTGGAATTTGGTGGTTAAAACTGCAGAGTGGCAGCTGTTCAACCAGGAGTCACTGCAGAGGCCAAAACTCAAGCTCTGAGTCCCAGAGAACTCACTTTTGTCCATCAAGGTTTTCCCTCTTTTATGTTCCTATTTACCACCTCCAACTGTACCCAGCTGACCTGTGGYTTTTCCAAGCTCTATTTTAAAATCACAGAACCATTACCTTCTGTGGGGTTAGCTATTAACAATATGAGCTCAGTCACTACTTCATGCCTTTCCACTGTGCTTGACACTCAGTAAAGCCTGTGCCAAGGAGTTGGTATAGTAAAATTTGCAGAGAACTTTATTTCTCTTTCTACCTGTGACTTGCATAGTTAGTTTCAAAGGAAAAAAACAGAAAGAAAAACTATCTTCCCACCTGAGAGAACAAATTAAGCAAACATTTCTACCAGTCTTGTTTAAATATACTTTGCCCTAAATGTGTGATATTTATAGACTGTTTCAATTTGAGTCAAAAGATTCCTGGGTTGACTTTTATGAGGTGAAAATGTATGCTCTTGAGGCATATGAAGATACTGGAGCATCCTTAATTTATTCCATTATCTTTTAATTAAATTGCCCTCTATTATCATTTTGTGAAGTGGGATGGTGAACTTGCTGGAGCATAGAATTTGGCATCCAGTGCCTTTGTCCTAACCATCACATCATCTTCAACTCATTTGTCCTTGGGGTTTTACCTCTTTTGTGCCTCTAACTGGCACCTTCAACTGTACCCAATACTTTTACAGCATCAGCATCCAACCAGAGCATCCAGTGTCATCCCAAATAACATCCACACCAATTCTCCATGAAAAGTTTAATATACACTTTTCTTAATATTATAAGCAATGGGCCCTTTTCACATACTTTAAAATGCATTGTTTTTGATTATATGGGTAGCTAAATCAATGTGCAAGACCCAGATAAGAATGGTCTCTCTGAATATTTCACATCTTAATGAGCGAAGATGACAAACATAACTCATGGTGTAGACATTTTGAATAGACTTAGAACATTTTAGGATAAATGCATTCCAGGATTGCTCATTTGAGTTCTTTACTTGGAGGTCTTAAAGGATAATGAGAGCAATAAAGGTAAAATTGAGCTCATCTTATTCCCTGGATTATTCATATAACCAGGTTATAATTAGGATTTCAATTGCTGTGATAAAACACTATGATCAAAAGCAACTTGGAGTAGAAGAGGTTTTTCACGTTTCACGTTTACATCATAGTCCATCATCAAAGCACATCAGGGCATGAGAAAATGGTAAGAACCTGGAGGCAGGAATGGAATCAGAAGTCATGGGGCATGTTGTTTATTGACCTGCTCTCCATGGCTTGCTCAGCCACCTGTCAAGATATGGCACTATCTACAATGAGTGGCATGGGCCCACTCATTTTAGTTATGAATTAAGAAACACACATACACATACACACATACACACATACATACACATCTTACAAGCTTGTGTTTTAGAGGCATTTTATCAAACATGGGTCACTCTTCTCAAGTAACTGTAATTTAGTAATAAACTTATCTAGTTAGCAAAAGTAACCCCCACAGCTGCCACATTCTGTTCATTCCTAATGGATGAATAGCATTATTATTATCATTTCCCATATATAAATATGCATTTAGKATGTCAATTAATCCTTTCTCTCTCTCTCCTGTTGCCTAATCCATTGCCTAACCATGATGTCCACATCATACAATGATGAAGTAAATTACAATATTTATTTAACATTTAAATCGCTTTTCAATGAATTGTAGTCAAAGTATGTGTTTCTATTCTTACTTTTCTTAGTCAATTCTCAGTGTGTCCATCTCCAAAGCACGGTTTGACTCTATTCATTATCTTAGCCTAAAAGCTCACCATGTGCTATCTGAAAGAACACCCTGAATGTCTGATTCATTCTCCTTCTCAACTACTATAGGAAGCCAAAAGAATGAGTAATGAAGTATTTGGAAATTGCTTCAGTGATCTATCATTTTCAGAGGCCCTAAGAGAATCTTGAAAGATTGTATGAATTACAAAAGTAAATTTATATTCTTTTATAGAAAACATAACAATAATTATAGTTGCAGTCCATTTAAATAGCTCTTAGGAGACTGATGACTTGAGACCCTGTTTAAACACATTCCTTCAGAGGTTGATGGTGAATTTAGCAAACTTTTGAGAAAAAGTATTAAACACTAATTACTTCAACCTGTGTCAGTCACAGTCACACTGCATTAATAGAGGTAATGAGTTGACAGGTGSTCCCAAAATAAAAGACTCTTTTAATATCATATGCATTAGGGTACTTCACTTCAGTCTACACATTTGCATACTCGGAGTCTATCAACAAGGGTAATATGGTTAACCCCTCAGAGACTCCGGGGAAGAAATAAGTGTGTACATTGCAGTTTTACATCTCTGAGTGAATGCTTTTCAATGAATAATATCATTGAGTAATGTTTTTTAATTAATTTCATAAGGCGAAATGCATTTTCACCTGTCAGAGTATAATCTTTGTTTTGAATTATTTATCTTATCCAAAGGAATGAAATAAAAAATAGATTAACAAATAATACAGTGAAAATGCAAACTAGACATTAATTCCTTTATTCCATAGCATCCAGCATTAGCAAAACTTTCAGCCATGTATTTTGAAGCCAACTCCTACCTGTTTGAGCTCAGGCTCACCTCAAATACAACATTGGATATTTTGACCAATAAATTGGAGATGAAAAAACGTTAGTTATGCTGGTATTATAAACATCATAAGGTAATTAAACATCACAAGGTTATGAAATAAAGTAAATTACAATATTTTTTAACTCTTAAAACACTTTCTGATACACAGTCAAAGTATGCACTTGTAGTTTTACTCCTCTTGCTACWGTCTAAAAGTGTGTGTATGGCTTGAAAGCCATGAAACAGCTTTAATATCACACAGATCCTTAGTGTGATGAGGATCTTCTAAAAGGAACCATAGAGTGTTAAATAAAAACTCCATCACTAACAGAAAAAAAACTGACTCCCTCCAGATTCCAAGTTTATATTTATTTTGAATATGGTAGCTTCCATTACTGTTTATAAACTATTTAGCTTATGAAATTTTGCCATATAAATTCCAGAATCCAGAACAGACCAAAACATCTGTGCTCCTTGTTTTCATCATTATTGTCTTCTCCCTATATATATTAAGCCTATAGGATTTCTTTTTGCTTGTTGACTACTGTCAAGTACAGAATTAAATAAGGACATAGAATTTAATGTATATATTTTTATTTATTTTTATTTTTTGTATTTTAAATATGTTCTTTTCTTTTATTGGATATATTCTTTATTTACATTTCCTTTTCCTTTTCCTGGTTCCCCGCCCCGCAAAGGTCCCATATGCCCTTTTCCCTCCCTCTGTTCCCCCATCCACCCCTTCCCACTTCCCTGTTCTGGTAGTCCCCTACACTGATGCATTGAGCCTTTCCAGAACCAGAGTCCACTCCTTCCTTCTTCTCAGACATCATTTGGTATGTTGATTATGTCTTGGTGTTCCAAGACTCTAGGCTAATATCCACTTATCAGTGAGTGCATACCATGGGTATTCTTTTGAGATTGGGTTACCTCACTTAGTATGATGCTCTACAGCTCCATCCATTTCTCTAAGAATTTCATGAATTCATTGTTTCTAATGGCAGAATCGTACTCCATTGTGTATATATATATACCACATTTTTTTGTATCCATTCCTCTGTTGAGGGACATCTGGGTTCTTTCCAGCTTCTGGCTATTATAAATAAGGCTTCTATGAACATAGTGGAGCATGTATCCATATTGCCTGCTGGGGAAACTTCTGGGCAGGAGTGGTATGGCTGGGTCCTCC
>BDUI01012508.1:45243-55508 GCA_002335545.1 Apodemus speciosus
TCTCTCAAGAGGAATAAAGCTTTTCTGTAGAAGAGCCCTAATGTGTGTTGCGTGTTTCCTGCCGGCGGGAAGATAGCGCGCGTCACAATGAACTGCCACAAATGCACTGAACCCTTTCCTGTCTTCTGGTTTCTTCCTCTCATACATCATCATCAACTATGTCTTTCTTACAGACTCTAGAGAAAAGGAGAAATCAAAAGAATGAACACTAAGTTTGAGGGATAGGAAGGGGAGAAGGGGAGAATAATTAAGGGAAGTGCATTTGTGAATGTCAGATTCCTCTAATTCTTCATATAATTTTCTTTGCTTTATAAATTAAGGAAAGCTTCTATTTCTTATACTGTACAATGATCCTGATTATATACTTTCTTTAGATCTTGCAAATATAGAAAGAGCACCACTCACTTTACATAGAGGTCTAAGACCTTTCCAGTCCAGACTGCTTACTAAAATCTTTTCTGTTTGTTTTATGACTCTTGCTGTTTTGTTCTGTTTACATATAAAAAAAAGTTCAGGTGCATAAAGGCTTCAAAATGTGTATACAGCCAGACACTAACTAGGATTTTAGACTTGAAAATTCAAATGTTCCTTCCGCTAAACCATGTGACTTCCCCAAATATATTTTTAGACAAATCTCTGGCCACATGATATCACAAGAGAAATTTCTTTTTTTAATAGGCATATGACCAAATAATTAAAAGTCTTAGATTTTATTGCCTAAAGTCACAAGGTAATACGACCACATTTTAGAGCAAAAAATAGATGACCTTACAAGTACATGGAACATTAGCAACAAATTTCCCAGAATGAGCCACAGCTAAACTTGGGAGCATAGGTACTTAAAATACCAAAGCACATGTCAGGGTAGAATATGCAGGAATTCAGCTCTCATTACAGACAATCAGAAGTAAGAAGTGATGGGAAAGAAAGCTGTAGAATCTTTCAGAGGCATCCTCTAAAAATCAACAGCTTTCTTATGTAAATGTAGGATGGACTGAAATACAAAATAGCAAGAGAAACCTGGAATATGAGCAAATAAAGCTAACAGGCCCCATATTCAAAGGGAATCTGTAGATTCTCTGAGAGGATTACTAATAGGATGACTGACATAAGCCTGTCAACTAAAAAGAATATTTTAAAGGAATTTGGGGCCATGTAAACCTTAAGGAACTAGCTTCAAATTACTAGGTTCAAATAAATTTTAGAAACTGAACTCACTGTTCCTATGGTATTCATGATATGCTTTGTCATATTAAAGGCTCCTGAACATAATTCTGTATTAAAGGATCATCTTAGTGTCAGGGTTTCTAAAAATAACAGTCATAAAAATGTGCCATGTGTAATTTTACTTCTTATTAATATCTTAGGTGGAAAAGAGATACACTGAGGTAACACGTTTCTAATATAAACCAGCTAGTAATGAACAATTTTGGATGATTCTTCCAATATCAGCACGGATTACTTAATGCAGTAATGCTTTTTCAATTTACCACGAAAGTGTCTTCACATTACAGAAGGATCTAACACAGGTTTAAAATGTACTTTGTTACAGCACCAAGGGAGAATTTCAAGTAGCATCGCTTCAAAAATGCTATGTTATGGACTTCATGCAGACAAGAATTAATCTTTCTTTTCAACCCCTGTGTTCCAGTGTTTGGACAAACCAGATGCCTGCAAGAAATATCTAAGGGGTTAAATGAATGAATACATGAATGTAAAAAAATTGCAATCAAATGTTACTGTTGTTTCTAAATGTTAACAAAGTTGGCACTTATGAATCTACCTGCTAAACTTGTTTTTTATTATCTAAACATCAATATTCATCAGTTTGGAAGTAAGAGTACATACACAAGAGGARTAAAAAATTGAGATTCATTCATTCCTGGCAGTGGCCTCTCAAGGTAACACTCAACTCTCTTGCTTCAGTTTTTATTAAAGAAGCCTATTTTCACAGTACATGCCATGCCCTGTAATATTTTTCATGATTTCATGTTTTTAATATATTTGACACTACTATAGCAGTCTCAGGGATATAAAGGCTTTGATGTTCCACCATGAAAAAATGTGTATTGGATAAGCTTTATTTAAGCAAAAGTTATAATGTTTTGTAGCCTCTATTAAGCTYGTTTTTCCTTCATGTACAGCATTTAGTGTTTCCTAAGTAACTGTGTAAAATTCATTTTACAGTATAAATATTAGAAACAATGGGAACCAGCAATAAAGGATTTTTATATCCTGGTAGCACACAAAGGTTAACTATAATGCCTAAAGAAAGAGAAGCTATTATAGCCTAGTTTAATATGTTACTTATCAATATATGGTTATTGGTTTCACTTCATCTCATAAAACTTAGAATGATCCCACATGGCAACAATACTCTGCAGACAATGCTTGCAATCCCTGCTGTAGCCCTTAGGTAATCCTTGGAGTGCTCTGTTAAGTAACTGTGAGCAGTGTGTGGTGTATTCGTTAATGTAAATGTTCCTACATGTATAGATTGCATGCGGAGCATACCCCTCCGTCACTCACTTCCATTCCCTCTTACCTTTCCCCACTCCCACCCTCCTCTCTCTAATTAATCTCTGTTGTTCCCTTACAATATTTTATTTTTACTTTCTCTTACCATATACATACATTATTTTGTATCACTATAAATGTCTAGGAATCTCAAATGGGATATCTGAGATGGTCTTAATTCATTTAATATAACTGTCCCTGGTTACATCTATTTTCCTACAAACAACATAACTCTATTCCTCTTTATGACTGAAAATTGCCATTGGGCTATGTTGGCCAGTTTATGAGAGATTGAAACAAACTAGGCTAGGAATACGTTCCTTCCACAGACATCTCTATAATCCATTGTGACAACTTACCTGAAGCTAGGCTTTAGAATCTGAAATATCCCCTAAAGGCTCATGTGTTGAAGGCGTGGTCACAATAAAATTTGTGGGAGTTTTTTGTTTTTTTAAAGAGTTTGCATCATTAGAGCTCTGATACCGTGAACAGGATAGAGTGCAGGCTCTTAGGTTCAAAATTTAATAGATTATTGGGAGGTTATAGAAGCCTGGGAAGTATAGCCCTGGTGAAGCAGTTTGATCACATTAAGTATTGCTCTGGAGACTGTCATGCCCTTGGTCACACCCCTTTTCCTTTTTTCCTAGCTTCTACAAAATACGCATGTTGGTTTTCTAAGTCTCTGCTCATAATAGCCCTTGAAATAATAAAACTAGCCAATCATGGACTGAAGTGTCAGAAATCGTGGGCAAAACTAAATTGTTCCACTTTAAAAGTTGTTTCAGAAATATTGTCACAGTGAAAGGAAGCTAATTCTCCTGACACAATGACACAAGCATGAATCACAAGTGTGAGAAGCATCTCTGGCAGGAATCTGCTCTTAAAGAAGGTAGATTGTGGATAGGGGCCACATTCTTAAGCCACTAAGTCTTACAATTTGCAGGGTAAGGTTAAAGATATGTTAAGGCCTTAAATATATTTCTGGGTACTTACTAAATGAACTTTAATGGAAATAAGCTTGCAGTTCAGTGTTTTAAATTTGAAGGAGCCAAAATTAACCATTTTAATTATAATTTGGAAACATTATAGGATATCTCACTAAGTTTTAAGGATTATAAAATCTATATAGAACATACATGAAACTATTTTTGTTCCCTGTCACTAAAATACATCAACCCTTATAACATTAAATGCTCAGAGAACATCTAAGAAGTAGAGATGGAGAGAGTTTAAGACCTAGGGAATGAGAAGGGAGACTGTGAAATGCATTCTTCCTCTGGATCAGACATGACTGATGCACATATGATCACACAGCAGCTGTCTTCACCTACTAACGACGTGTACAAGGTCCAGCGAGTTAAAAATTCTAAAAGCGAGAGAAGTACCCCAAATCCAACCATAAGCTTAAGATGGATTGCTAATTAACTTCAGAGGGAATCACTTTCCTTTGGGATTGTGGCCATTAGTAGGTACCACATTCTCATGCATATGTGGTCAAAAATAATTGAATTTTGTGGGTTATAAATAATATACTATGATATAATATAATATGATATGATATGATATGATATGATATGATATGATATGATATGATATGATATGATATGATATATTGTTACAAATAAGGGAAAGAGAATTGATTGGGATCCTGGAAGTAGTTGGAGAAATGGGAGTGAGAGGAAAATAAGTCCACATAGTATACATCATAATATATATCCATGAAAACATCACAGAAAAAATGGTAATACATACATACATAGACACACACACACACACACACACACACACACACACACGGGAGGACAAAGGTAAGAATGTTAGTGACATATCTCCTGGCTAGCAGTCACAGGGCTGCTAATACTAATAAAAATAGCAAAAAATATCATATACAACTAAAGTTTTTCTGTATCCATCAGTATAAATTTGTGTAGTTTAAACGAGTCTTAGGATTATATCAGTCCAACCGCGGTTATCTACCCCATTGTCTGCTGTGATACTTGTGTAATACAATTATAGCCACAATACGCCACAATTTTAGAGAGTTCTGCTTATACTTATCATGAGAGCATGATAGGATTTGGGGGCTAATTGCAAAAATCTTCCCAGTACAAACATTTCGTAATAGCTGTATTGTTATTATCTTAAGTGTAGAGGCTATATAAGGAGAAATACAAATTCACAGATGGCTGTGAAGCCTAGGTCACATGAAACCAAAGAAGTAAACTAGGAAAGTAAAGCCAGATGGATTAGGAAGGAGAGAATCGAAACAGCTTAGCCAACACCTTGGAGACAAGGAATATTCTTTTCATGCTCTGATTTTTCACGTGTCTCCTTTATAGAAGAGAATATAAAACATTTTTTAAATTTTTTCTTAAGTTATTTGAGTGTCTTAATTTGTTATTTCATAATTATAGTCTGGTTTCAAATCTGAACATTTGAGTCATTCTTGTCTTCCTACCTTGTTAACTTGTTTATGCTGTGAAACTTCTGAGTCTATAATTAAATTATTGTCTCAAACAAATTTACCATAACTATGCATGCATTAGCATTCCATTATAACACAAGGAAAAACATAAGTGTATACCATAGGATGTATACCAAGCTGAATGAGCTGCATGTATCTAGGTTCATACATCTAGTATCTGGCCTGGATCTCACAAATAAAAAGAGACAGAAATGATAAAATGATAACTCCAGATATTCTCACCTAAAATTATGGCAAACTGTGATGGCTGGAAACTATTCAGCAAATATTTTTTCAATCCTTCATATCACCCCGTTAATATTGAGGTTGGCCAGGAAATTGCCTTGACTCATGGGGAATGAAGATGAATTTAATAGGAAAAGGGAGTGTATGTGTATGTATATGTATGTGTATGTGTATGTGTATGTATATGTACGTATATGTATAAGAGCATATACATATACATATGCATATATATATATACATATATATATATATATATATATGTATATATATATAAATAATGATTTCTCTAGTGGCATATTCTGGTGAAATATTTCCCGTTCTCACTAGTCACTAAGAAGGATACATGCTGGTCAGAAAGAAAAGGTCTGCTTCTTGGCACAGACTCCTAACCAAACCTACTCTCAATGGTTGAAATTAAATCCCCCTCAGAACAAATATGTGCTATTGAAATTGTCTCATATTTGCAGGAAATTTGTTTCAGAAGATGCAGCAGTAGTAAAGACAAAAGAAAGAGACAACAAACTTGTTGGCAATGGGGCATGTCTTTAATTTCAACACCCTGTAGGCAGAGGCAGATGGAGTTGGGGCCAGCCTGGTCTACAGAGAGTTTAGAACATCAAAGGCTGAACTGAGAAACTCTGTCTTAAAAAATTCCAAGACAGACAGGTAGAGGGGGAAAGAGAGGGATGGAAGGGGAGGGAGGAGGGGAGATGGAGGTAAGGAGGTAAGGAGAGAGGGAGAGAGGGGGAGAGAGAAGGCAGGGGAGGGAGAGAAAGAGGAGAGACGGAGGAAGAGAGAGAAGAGGGATGGAGGGAGAGATGGAGGAAGGGAGATAAATGTTTAGTGATGAGGATGTGATCCACAGAATGCACTGGCACAATAAAATATCATTATGTATGTGCCACAGAGGATATTTATAAAAAACCCAGATTATAATGTTCTGTACCTTGCCATGGCACTGTGATGAAATGGAATCTAGATGAATGACCTCTCTGCTATTATTACATATCATCCCTCCTTACAGTGAAGTTATATTTAGAAAGACATGGAAAACATTCAAAACTAATCTTTCTGGGAGGTAAAAATATAACAAATGGTGCTGGGATGAAAAGAATGTTCAGCAGTTTATCTCTCGTAGGGGACATGGGTTTGATTCCCAGTATTCATGTGGTGGTCACCACCACCTGTAACTCTGTATCCATGGGACCCGATGTTCTTTCCTAGCTCCACAAGTACCATTCATGTTTGTGGTGCAAAACTCCCATATGGATAAAATAATAAAAAAAATTTAAAAGGTAGATAAACCAACAACTTGGAAGTTTATTAACTCCTTGTATATTTTATTATATGGCATAGTTTGCCAATGGCTGCACATAAATTTGTTTGCAGCAGCACTGATGCAATGACTAACTCATTTCATTGTGTTATGACGACTAGCGTGCCACTCAGCTACATGATTTGCATTTTAACCTGGAGTCTCCATTATGAATCCTGTTCATCCATCACTGATCAAATATGGCTATTTTCTGTGTGACTGCATATGTTTGGACGTCTTGATAAGATCTACTCAAGACTGTAGCATACTTGGAACGTCACTCCCTTTGCTATGTAAAAACTAGTTTAAAATGTTTTGTTTGGCGAATTTGCTTGCAACAAAATACAATAGCAATGCAGATGGAAGCAATTATTTCTTCAGCTGAGCTACTAGATGCTCAGCTACTAGATTTCCCCAGGTATTTAGACATTTAAGGTCTCATATGATTTTATGAACTGCAGCATATGCAAGGAAATGCTTCAAGGGAAGTTTGTAACCTTGAAAGTGATTGAAAGTAAGGAATATTTCATTGCTGTGGTTTTTTTTTTTCATTTTTATGTATATAAGAAAAATCTGATTGTATCGCTGTCACATTGCATGGATGTGTAACATCAAAAGAAAAAGAATATTTTTAGGGTGAGAAGATCACTTCAAACATACTATTAAATAAGTTTATATGGTTTACCTCAGAATATCCAAGGCACAATTCACAGACCACATGAAGATCAAGAAGAAAGACCAAAGTGTGGATGCTTCAGTCCTTCTTAGAAAGGGAAATAAAATACTCAAGGGAGGAAATATGAAGACAACATGTGAAACAGAGACTGATGGAAAGACCATCCAGAGACTGCCCTGCCTGGGGATTCATCCCTTATACTGACACTAAACCCAGATACTATTTCAGATGCCAAGAAGTGCATGCCGACAGGAGCCTGATACAGCAGACTCCTGAGAGCCTCTGCCAGGGCCTGGCAAATAGAGGCAGATGCTCACAGCCAACCATTGTATGGAGCTTGGGGACCACAATGGAGTAGTTAGAGAAAGGATTGAAGGAGCTGAAGGGATTTGCCACCCTTAAGAAGAACAACAATATCAACTAACCAGATCCCCCAGAGCTCCTAGGGACTAAACCACCAACCAGAGTACACATGTAGGGACCCATGGCTCCTGCTGCATATGTAGCAGAGGATAGCCTTGTCAGCCATCAATGGGAGGAAAGACCCTTGGTCTTGTGATGGCTTGATGACACAATGTAGTGGAATTTCAGTGCAGAGGAGGTGGGAGTGGGTGGGTAGGTAGGGGAACACCATCATAGAAGTAGGGAGAGGAGGGTGGGATAGGAGCTTTTGGGGGTAGGGACCAGGAAAGGGGATAACATTTGAAATGTAAATAAACAAAATATCCAGTTTAAAAATGTTTATATGTAGAAACTTGGAAGTAAAGCCTTTATTCTATTTTATCATGGAAACATATCACAATTTATAGCATATAATATTACAACCAGAAAATGTTTCATTCTACTTATGACCAAAGTTAGTAACACTTATATAATCAGATTAATATTTAATAAATACAGTTTTAAAGTTTCTTCCAAATTCCCTGTTAAAATAAATGGATGATTGAAGGTAGTGAGTTTATGGTAGCCAGCAACTGAAGGAAATGTGGATATATATATATATATAGCATGAATATGAGAATGATCCATGTTAGGAGATCTCACTTGTGTTTAAAATTATGATTCAAGTTTTATTGTTATTACTTTAAACCCAATTTCAGTTCATATCTTCCATTCTAATTACTACTTTTTCAACCAAAAGCAACACATGCCATTTTCTATCTAACATGCAGTTTTCAGCTGGATATTTCCTTGATGTAAATTTCTGGCTTGCACATTATAAAATTCTTAGAAGAATCCCTGCTCGCTACATATTAGATGCCAGATGTGGTCTCTTAATTTTGAGTCATAATAACTAAATTCACCCCCAAATATGGGTATATCTCTCCTTCCAAAACAAACAAAAAACTAAGGTGTACTCAATAAGCTAGAGTGCCATCTGATGTACTCTCCTGATTCTAGTTAATTATAATCACAAAATAACCTTAATAAAATGATAGTATTTTCTCAGCATATCCTAATTCATTTTAACCTTGAAGGAAGTTAAAAGAACTATCTGATTACTTCTGTACAGGTGATGATGAAATTGAATCAAAGAAAGTTAATTCAGAGCCCAGATTTGAATAAACAGAAACAGACTCCTAGGACATGGGTTTGCAATCACCAGGACTGCAGACTGACATTCATAACCTAGACAGTGGCATTTTTCCTTCTCACCAGCTAAACTGGGATCTGGGCTAGCTGACCTCAGAGGTCTCTTTCATTGTGGGTCTCTAAATATTAGATGAATCTATTTGGTCAGATTTGTTTCCATAAAGGCAAGATGAGTACATATTAGATATTGTGCAGCTGTAGAAGCCTAGTTCCTAATGTCAGCCATCCATCTTTACTGATTTAAATTAATGCTGTTTTATTGTCTGTGTCCTCTTTAACTGTCTGCAAGGACAACATTTGACAGGAAAGACAAAGACATTCCTTGCAAATGTCTCCATGTTCTTACTACAAACTTTCAATGTCTTCAAGGTTATATAGGATCACAGAGATTTCCAAAGAATGTGCATAACTCTGTATTCCTTACCAGTTRTTGGCATAAAGGAGCTGACCTTTGGACAGGTGTGCAAATATTAACACTGGAAATCTGGACATGGTGTTGGAAAATACACCTTCAGATTATATGGGAGATTAATGAAAAACTCTTGAAAAAACAGCTCCCTAGCCTGACATGACTAAAGAACTCTACACTTATGGCAAATCAAATAACAGTGCATGAATGCTAGGGGTGTGATTCAGTCACCACATGCAAAGCTCTGACAGGGCTTGATCTCAGCACATGAGGAGGAACAATGCAATAGATGTGGCAAACTAAAATATTTCATGTGCTCATTGAAAACTTATCTACAATAGTTAGTTTTTGTTCTCTACCTACCTATGAAATCTATTCAGGTGCTGCTGCTAAGGCAGCTCTCTCTCCTAGGTACTGATGATTTCACACAATAGCTTAAAGCCCATTCATCATCATGTGTACATGAGTGTCTAATGTGAGACTGTTTTATGTCTCTGTTTACCGACTGACGTGACCCCAGATTTGTTCTCTTATAAATCCACAATAAGGATATTGTTCCATGCATGGTAGTAGCAGATTCTTCTACATTTGCTAATTATGACTTTGTCCAACCAGAAATGGCACAATGTGGGGTCTGGTCTCAAACACTCCCATTCCTGCTTCCACACCCAAATGCATCAGCAGGAGTAAAGATGCTTCAAAGGATGAAGTGTGCTCACATTCTATATAATCAGATGGTTTTTGTATTCTAAATAAATCTTTGGAGATTTAAAAAAGTAGGTAAATGAGATGACTCAGGTGGTGAATGTGCTAGGCATGGATTCTGAATAATCACCTAATGTTAATCCCTGGAATGCACACGGTGGAAGAAGAGAACCAACTCCCTGTCTTCTGATACCCACGTGTATGGTATAATGCCCACCCAACACACAAAATAAAAACATATTTTAAAATGCAAAAAAATAATAATAGGAGAAAGAAACAACCACAATTCAAAGAGATGTCATGGTTTCTGTTCGTACATGCATGCATTTGGCAGAGTGAT
>BDUI01012510.1:37133-50251 GCA_002335545.1 Apodemus speciosus
GCCTGTGTGCCTGTGGAGGAAGGCTCCTGGCTAGGGGGCAATGGAGTCCTTGTCCAGAATGTGGGGCCGTTCTGGCGCGGGCCTCATGTACCTGCAGAGAAGCCTGGCTGGGCGGGAGAGTCTTTGGTCGGGTCTGGCGGCTGCAGACGCTGAGGCCTGCCCCATTTCTCCAACATGGCGGGTTAGAGAAGAAGAGGCAGTCCATGGTTTTAAAGCTTTCTTATAGAAAAGTAGGAAAAGGAAAAGAGAGAAGTAAAGAGAGAAAGGAAAGGTAGAGGGGTGAGAGCTGGCCGTGACCGCGTGGAAAGAGGGGAGAAGAATGGGGAGAGAGGGAGAAGGGGGGGGGGCAAGAGACAAGGGAGAGCGTGGACAAGAGAAAGGGACAGAGAGCGAGGAGAGGCCAAGAAGCCCCTCTTAGAGTGGGCTGGCCCTATGTGACCGATGGCCACAGGGTTGTGTCCAATAGTCTGTGGTGGCCTAGTGAATTTCCATTACTAGGATTTATTGGAGATTTTCCTTTGGTTACCCTTTTATGCTAAGCACCCCACGAACACCCTCCTTAAAGGTATGCAGCAATTGCGGAAACCAGGATCCCAAGAGTTAAGATGGTCTGAGGAGATGCAGCTAGCGAGGGCAGGGCCGCGATTCAAACCCAGTGTCGGCGTCCGTGGCCATTACCTTCCATAGCTTCCATTTTGCAYGTAAGTGTAGTGGGATGCTGCTTCCACTGAAACRGTGTGCCTGGTCGCCCGTGTCGCAAAATCCCAGCATTAGACAGTGTAGACGATGGACAGACAGCTGATGCTGGTACAGACTTACGGTCATCTTGGGGTTGGGGAAGCACACCGTGGATGTCTTCTTCTCTTCTTGGTCGCACCACACCTGGCCACACAGAGATTGTYCCCTCTCTGCACAGGTGGCCATGTCTACGTTCCCTGGTTCAGTTAGCACGCTTGCTAGACACAGAAGCCCCTCTCTGTGGTGCAGGTCTGTGACTTTCTTAGTCACAGTTTAGCTTCTGACTGCTGGTGTTCAAACTATGCGTGCCCTGAGGAAGGGGGCCAGTTCAAGGCTCCTGATTTGGGCTCCCTTTCTCTGGAAGTACAGGCGGGTGGACCTGTGGTCCCTCTCCTGCCCTCCCCAGTCTGTAGCCGGCRGGGCTCTGCCTTCACTTGCCTGCCGCCCCCAGCTTGTCCCTGAGCACTTTTCCAGCAAAAGTGCTTTTTCTGACACCTTGTCACTATTTCAACTTGGATACAAACCCCATCACAGATCATTCTAGGAAAAGCAGACCAGCAGAATGACCATGAGAGGCAGAACCATCCCACCGGGAGTGAAACACCMCAGCAATGTTCTCCCCTCCTGGATCCTTCAGCTCCTCTTCCATTGAAAACATGTTAATGGGCTGGAGAGACGGCTCAATGGTTAGGGACGTTGGCTGCCCTTCTGGGGGAATCCAGATTCTATTTCCAGCACCCACATGGTGGCTCGCAGCCATCTGTAATCCCAGTCAGGACATCTGACACCCTCTTCTTTCTGATTTCTGAGAGTCCTAGAGCTGATGTGTTACAGAGCTATCCATGTAGCAAACACTCATGCACATAAAATAAAATGAAGGAGAAAATTCTCCCCAGGTTTAACAGTCTTCTTATTAGGTCCTGGGAAGTCTCCCACATCTACAGTTACATTCCCTTACCATTGTACTAAACTCTATAAAATATAGACTATTGTACGAGGCCCGTTATCTTCTTGTCTGTCAGAAGTGAAGGTATAAACGCCCATCAGTCTCCCACCAGTCCCTCTGAAGGGGTCGGGGGACAATATTAGGTAGTCCTATAGAACATGCGTATCATGTGTGGACACAGAAGCTCTCTGCACCCGTCATCCTTTCAGCATGTTATCATTTATTTTACATGTTTGGGTGTATGTTTGTATACAGTGTGTGTGCCTGTAGAGGCCAGAAGAGGGCATCGGATCTCCTGGAACTGGAGTTGTGGGCAATCGTGAGCCAACGTGTGGTTGCTGGGGACTGACCCAGGTCCTCTGGAAGAGCAGCCAGTGCTCTTGACCCATGAGCCACCATACCAGCCCCTGTGCATTATGCTTTTATTTGACCTTAGAATTTGATCTTAGAATCATGTCCAGACTCTTGAATAAGGCTGCCCATTCTAGTGTGTGTGTACATGAGAATCGGAGAGAGATGGAGACAGAGACAGAGACACTACACTACTTCTCATTGATGGATATTAGTGCTTCCAGTTTTATAGACCATATTTCAGCGAGCATCAAATCTTTTTACATTTACTTCCTATTGGGTGGGGGCTCCAGGGTTTCATGGTGCACGCAGAGGTCAGAGAACAACTTTCCGGAGTCAGTTTTGTCCTTCTACCCTGTGGGTTCTGGGATTGAATGCAGGTCGCAGCCCTCAGCCACAAGCGCCCTTCCTGCTGGCCCTCGGTAAAGCAAGCATTCTTATGCATGATATTTTGGACTATAGCTGGCAGGGTATAATCTTGGTAGCATAGCTGGACAAGAGAAAACGTACATTTAAACTGACACAGCTGGAGATCCAGTGTGGTGGTAAATGCTTGCCTCGTGTGTGTATAAGCTCCGAGTTTGATTCCCAGTTTTGTGTATGCAGGCAGATACTGTCAAATCTTTCTCTTTAGAAAGGGTTTCCAGCCTTCCAGAGAGAAGAGCACCGGCTGGGGAGGACAGCTCTCTACCCAGCAGACTGCTCGGCTTCCTGTTTGGAACGACCCCGGCCCCTGCAGCTGCAGCAGCACTTCCTGCTTTCTTTGCATCCAGTTTTACTCGCAGGGTGACATGTGAGATGTTTGCTCTGCTGCTGTCATGTTTAGTGTGTGTGTGTGTGTGTGTGTGTGTGCGTGCATGGGAGCGCGTGTGGTCGGGCAGAGTGGGCCCTTCAGAAGCTGACTGCTCAGACCTCTGCCCTCAGCAGAGAGTATCCCAGCCCTTCTGGGTAGTTGGAGGCTGGAAAGGGGACCCTAAARTTTGCACAGCCCATTCCTTATCCCTTGTAATTGTTGCCCCGTTTAATCTTTAACCCCGGAGACTTGGTTGTTTGGTAGTTAGAGGGCCATGTGCCTGGGCCATCAGCGGGGCTGCTTAGGGGATTTTAATGGGGCCTCATTAAAGCCACGGCAGTTAAAATTCTTTGGGTATGCTGTTTACATCAACCTGCCAAAGCTGAGCCGAAACCCTCCAGCCACAAGATGGAAAAGCCATTTAATTTCATGTGCTCATAAAGAGAAATGTCCCCCACCCCCACCTTTTGATTGATTAGGTCATTTGGTGGAATGAAGTAATTAAATCAGGAGCAGAAAAGTTTTGCAAAGCATTTAAACCACGAATCTCTGGCTCAGTGAGGTCCTTCTCATGACTGGGCTGCATCCAAGTTGGCACAAAGAGAGGACGAAACTGAGGGCGGGAGTTTGTCACTATTTTGAACACTTGGTGTGACCCAGGCATATTACCCAATAGCACTGATAACTGGGCAATTTACGGAGCACATGGCAGTGTGTGTGTGCGTGTGTGTGTGTGTGTGTGTGTGTGTGTGTGTGTGTGTGTGAGAGAGAGAGAGAGAGAGAGAGAGAGAGACCATGTATGTCTGTGTGCCACTTGCATGCAGTGCCCACAGAGGCCAGAAGAGGGCATCAGATCCCTTGTAATTGTAGTTACAGATAGTCGTGGGCGCGTCGCTATGTGGATGCTGGGAGCTGAACCTGAGTCCTTCTCAAGGGCAGCGTTCCTAACCACTGAGCCATTGCTGTACACCCGCTAATCCTGTTGCTTCTTACGTGTTGCTAAGAGGGAACTCTGGGCCGGACACTGGGGCTGATGTCTCCTCAGCCGGAATAGAGAAACACTGTGTCCCCCACCTCTTCTGCTTCCCGCCCTCCTGTCTGCTGTCTCTCCCCTCTCTTCCCTTCTCACCCTTCTTCTCCCCTTCCGATCCCTTCCCTCTCCATTCCAAACTCAATTTTATTCCTTTCTTCTTCATTATTTCCTCAAGGTCCACAGCATCAGGGGAAGGGCTCTGTGGGTCTTAGAAGAAAGTTGCTTCCAATTCTGGCACAAGATGAGGCGCTGTTACCGTGGGCAGGGATCTCCTCCCCCTGGATTTCTCTAGCTTCCTTTGTTTGCTACAAAGTCAACGGARTCAGTGCTTCATTCTTTGCTTTGTCTGTGCAAGTCCACCTCTTGCTCATCAAAACAACCCTGCTTCATCTTGGGCATACGCATCAGTTCTAAGAGGGGATCTGTGTCTAGCAGCCTCTGAGACTTGGCTTCCGTTAAACACACGTGTGCTTGTCCTTTCAAAGTCCATGTCCCAGCCCCCGGCTCAGTGGTGGGGTGACGAGCTCTTCTCCTCCCCATCACCTCTTCTCTCTCATTCTCTGCAGGGCTCCGCTCCCGCCCCTGCATCCCGATCCTGGCTCCCTGCTTGAGAAGCCGAAGCTCTCACTCCCCTTAGTGCCCCTCCCACTAGACACCACACTGTGGACGGCCTTTGAGGAGGGAGTTTCAGGGGGTGGCTCCTTCAGGGTTAAGGAGCAGCCCACCTTCACAGGAAGGGACTTAGGCTGAAATCACACACCGCTCCACAGGGCAGGAGGCAGGGCTCAGGGGGTAGGAGGCTGTTTTCTGCCTTGTTACCTCCGGGGTTTCAGGTTTGTTGTTTGCCAATCCTCGAGGAACATGCAGCACGGCACTCCAGGTGCTTTGTTCCCTTTGCCATGAAGGGTCCTATTTTTTTTCATGGCACAGATGGCACAGATGGCACAGATGTCTGCATCTTTACCTCCCATTTTCTCCACACTGTTCTGTTTCCCGTTCGCCATGTTTTGGCCAGCCAAACCTAGACATGGGAAGGCCAGAGGCTGGCTGTGGGGTTTGCAGGACTCTTCTGGGACCTAAAAACCAAAGACTCACAGAGGCAAAGGCCGAAAGGCCGACTCCTCATCCTTCATGACAGTCAGGAGTCCGACTTGCTGTTTTGTCCCATTCGGGGGAGGTGATCTCGACTACAGTCACATCACAGGCCAACTAGAATTGCCTTTTATCTGGGAGGGGAGGTTTGGGGAAGGGAGAGAAAATGTTTACAATTCCATTATCTAAGAATAAAATATTAACATGTGGGCAATCCAGACGAAGGAAGGAATTCATACAGAAACACTGTGTGAGAAAAATTTCAATCTAAAATTAAAAATATGTTCTGTAAGAAATGGTTTGAGACTGGCTGGCATGCTGATAGTTTGAGGGTTAGAGTTAACTCTTAAGAGTGTTAAGAGAGCGTACTCTTCCCGCAGAGGACCTGGGGTGGCTGCCAGCCCCCGCATGGCAGCTTACAACGCCTGTGAGTCCAGTTCCTGGGATCTGCTGCCCTCTTCTGACCTTTATGGCCTTCTGCATGCACGTGGTGCACATATGTACAATCAGGCAAATGCGTATGCCGGTGTTCATGCACACACACATATTTAATTTTTTAAAGATTTATTTAATATATTTATATGAGTACACTGTCACTGTCTTCAGACACACCAGAAGAGGGCGTCAGATCCCATTACAGATGGTTGTGAGCCACCATGTGGTTGCTGGGAATTGAATTCGGGACCTCCAGAAGAGCAGCTGGTGCTCTTAACCGCTGAGCCATCTCTCCAGCCCCCCACACGTAATTTTTAAAAGTAATGATTTGAGTAAGTTCTTTTTCAGTTTTTTTGAGAAGGTGACAAATGTGGGAATGATTTGATATGTTCTAATTTTCTTTGGCATCATGTAGTTTATTAGACCTGGTGTTTCGGGAGCCTCCTCGGGCTGGAGGACTCTGCCGTTTGGGAGATCAGCCGGATGGGGCAGGGCAACACCAGTGGGAATTGAGAAATGCATCCCATTAGAGACATCAAAGAGGCCACCAGGCAAGGGTCAGCGGGACAGGGGGCTGGCGAGAGAGTCAAAGTGGGGCAGCAGGGGGTTTTGTGAGCACCCGGGGCTGCCTATGCTGAGAAACCATCGGGGTGAATTTACATGGGAAAACCGGCAAAACACCTTCAGGTCCACCCTCATCACGAAACCCACGGAAACGATGGTGCTTGCAGGAGAGAGGACACAAGTCACGAATGGTGATGCCAGGCTCCACCTAGGCCCCTCTTTCACAGCGGGTGGCACCTCTGACTGTACGCTCTGGATGATGGCCCAGGAAGGTATCAGGGCTGGGACTCTCTCTTGCTTTAGCTGTCCTCAGGTTTTCCTCCTTGTAATGGCTTCCCAGCCAGGCTGCTGGGGTCACCTCCCTGGGTTCATGCAGCCAACCTGTTGTCACCTGGATGGACACTAATCCGGACTTCCCTGTCAACCTGGGACTCCCTGATAGGCTTGGTTTGGGGCTGAGAGAGCGGATGCCACCTTCTGACTTCCTAATGCTGAAGTCCCGCAAGAACTCCAGGGACTTCCTGCCGCACAGCTATTCTGAACCACTGTGTGTGGCTGAGCTTCAGGGGGTGCTGTGCCAGCGCCGGGACAGCTCAGTTACGTAAGCAGGTCCCGGTGAGGCCTTACTGCAGTGCCTGGATCGACCTCACAGAGCATGGACNGCGTATGCCGGTGTTCATGCACACACACATATTTAATTTTTTAAAGATTTATTTAATATATTTATATGAGTACACTGTCACTGTCTTCAGACACACCAGAAGAGGGCGTCAGATCCCATTACAGATGGTTGTGAGCCACCATGTGGTTGCTGGGAATTGAATTCGGGACCTCCAGAAGAGCAGCTGGTGCTCTTAACCGCTGAGCCATCTCTCCAGCCCCCCACACGTAATTTTTAAAAGTAATGATTTGAGTAAGTTCTTTTTCAGTTTTTTTGAGAAGGTGACAAATGTGGGAATGATTTGATATGTTCTAATTTTCTTTGGCATCATGTAGTTTATTAGACCTGGTGTTTCGGGAGCCTCCTCGGGCTGGAGGACTCTGCCGTTTGGGAGATCAGCCGGATGGGGCAGGGCAACACCAGTGGGAATTGAGAAATGCATCCCATTAGAGACATCAAAGAGGCCACCAGGCAAGGGTCAGCGGGACAGGGGGCTGGCGAGAGAGTCAAAGTGGGGCAGCAGGGGGTTTTGTGAGCACCCGGGGCTGCCTATGCTGAGAAACCATCGGGGTGAATTTACATGGGAAAACCGGCAAAACACCTTCAGGTCCACCCTCATCACGAAACCCACGGAAACGATGGTGCTTGCAGGAGAGAGGACACAAGTCACGAATGGTGATGCCAGGCTCCACCTAGGCCCCTCTTTCACAGCGGGTGGCACCTCTGACTGTACGCTCTGGATGATGGCCCAGGAAGGTATCAGGGCTGGGACTCTCTCTTGCTTTAGCTGTCCTCAGGTTTTCCTCCTTGTAATGGCTTCCCAGCCAGGCTGCTGGGGTCACCTCCCTGGGTTCATGCAGCCAACCTGTTGTCACCTGGATGGACACTAATCCGGACTTCCCTGTCAACCTGGGACTCCCTGATAGGCTTGGTTTGGGGCTGAGAGAGCGGATGCCACCTTCTGACTTCCTAATGCTGAAGTCCCGCAAGAACTCCAGGGACTTCCTGCCGCACAGCTATTCTGAACCACTGTGTGTGGCTGAGCTTCAGGGGGTGCTGTGCCAGCGCCGGGACAGCTCAGTTACGTAAGCAGGTCCCGGTGAGGCCTTACTGCAGTGCCTGGATCGACCTCACAGAGCATGGACYAAATATAAACCCAGATATCTCTGCTCCACTTTCGACTCTGTCACTGTTCAGGACAAGATAGCACAGGGTGACACATGCCTTCACTCGGGGAGAAAGTCCGTCTCCCCCACAGCCAGGATGCCTGTCTTTCTCTCTTTTGCCCTCCAGCTCCTCCTTGGACCTCCGCCCCCAAAGGTTGCCCATGATTACTCGTGGAGGTCTAACCTTGTTGTCTTAACTTCTTGTCTTGGAGCAGAGCAGCACTTCCCAGAGGTGATGCTGGGGGAAGAGTTTCTGAGCTTAAGTCTGGACCAGGTGTGCAGCTTGATATCCAGCGACAAGCTGACTGTCTCCTCAGAAGAGAAGGTACTGTGTAGCCCCCCGGGAAAACACGAACTTACTTAAACAAGCAAGCAAACAAAAAGACCCTTTACACTGGAAAAAAAAAAAAAAGGGAGGCCTGTGACATTCTGAATCCCTTAAAGAGATGACAGGGATGGCAAGGCTGCTTCTGGCGGCCACGTCCTATGTTAAGTCCTTTTGTCCTTTAGTTCCTTCAGCCTTCAGCCCTGGGTGCAGGCCTTGCTGCTCTCCCTGTGTTACAGAAGAGAGGCCGGCGGCAGATTCTTYCTGTGACAGGGAAGGTTTCTTTGCTCCAGGATCTGGAGTCTGGGGCAATAAGACTTACACGAACTCCAGGTATTGTCCAGCACGGTCCACACTTCCCCTCCAGTTTATGCAGATCAGTTGTGTGATCTTGAGTAGGGTACTTTTGACTCTCCTGGACCTCCTCCTCAACCCTCCCTTCCCACGAGGATGGTGGCTTCCACCTTGCCCACCAGGAGGCCCAGGGGTGAGGTGGAATCCTGGGGCTGTATAAAATGTCTGGTAGAGTTCCTGATGGGGAGTCCACATTAGCCAAGGTTATCRTCACCCTCCCTGTATGTGGGGTTAGCTGCCTCTCCCTGCATGCAGGACACTCACTACGTCCTCCTGTCTGTCYGCTCTGAGATGGCTCTGCTTCCCACAATGCAGTGCTGAGCTGCTCTGTCCTGGGAAACACACCTTGGATATTTTCTTCATCCCTAGAGAGTCTCAGGTTTTTTTTCTCCCCCTCTCCAAATCCTTTTTGTCCACTCAGTATTGAAGCATCAGGTCCTTTCCTGAGGAAACATTCGAGGAGAAATATGCAGGAAGGATTTCCTATGCAGACGCCTCGTGTGTCCAGAGGACTGGCTGAAACAAGTCACTGCTTTCCTGGGAAAGCTTGCTTGGGAAGAAAAGCAGTCGTGTTTAGACCTGTGGGTCCTGGGCCCCCAGGATACCTGTCAGGTGACTGCGTAGCGATGTAGACTCTGCCCTGGGCACAGGGAGGTTTCTGCTTCCATTAGCACCACAGAAACACACACTTCAGAGAGAGCGATGTGGCCAGCCAGGCCGCAGGCTCCTTCCTGCTGTCTCCCCAGAAGTGAGGTGGGCACCCATGTCTCCAGCTAAGCCCATTTACCATCCTGCCTGGATTCGTGCCGCCGAATTGACACAGCCGGAAGATATGAACTGTGCCGGGCGGTTTTATAGCAATGTGGCCCAAGCTAGAGTTATCTAAAAGGAGGTAATGTCGGCTAAGGAAAGGTTTCTGTAAGATCTGCCTGGAGAGCATTTCTCATTTTTAAAGCTTTTGATTGATTCTTGGTGAATTTTACATCATGCACCCCAATCCCACGCATCTCCCCATCCCTTCATATCTGCCCTTAAAATCTCCTCCACAAAGGAAAACCAAACCCAAAGAAACCCACCTCGCCGTGGAGGCTGCCGCCTGTCACAGCGCCCCCACAGCACACCCCTTTGCCCACACCTCTTTGTTTGAAAATGTTTATCACAATGAGTCATCGGTCTGGCCTGAGGCCTCTGGGTTCTGTTACCGGTATTGGATCCTCAGAGGGACTCCGCTTGTTGCCCCGTGTCATGGAGACCCTGCAGTTTGGAGCTGTAGGATGCCCCTTCACTCGCTTTAGCAGTTTATAGATGGGGGTAGATGTTGGGGTGGGCCAGCTTGAAGTGTAGTTTAGTTTCTTAATAGTGGTTGATGGAGGAGATTGTGGGCAGTGTCACCCCTCGGCTGGTGGTCCTGGCTTCTGTAATAAAGCAGGCTGAGCAAGCCAGTGAGCAGCGCCCCTCCATGGCCTCTGCATCAGCCCCTGCCTCAGGTTCCTGCCCTGCTTGAGTTCCTGCCTTGGTTTCCTCAGTGGACTGTGACCCAGGATAGATTAGCCTTTATTTCCTTAGACCCTTTCCTTCCCAGCTTTCTTCCGGGGCACATCTTTCTGGAACCCATGCTAGCATACCTGCTGAGAAGGCACCTCGAGTCTGTGTCTTCTCTGACAGGATGCGGGGCGGAGAAGGGGCATCCTCACTTCCTGAACACCACAGGGACTGGCATTCAGGCAAACCTGGCCACAGGCTCTGCTTGCTCTCTCTGTGACCCTGTGAACTCATCCTAAATATAAAATAAGAATCCCAAGAGCACCTCCCTCTGAGAGCTGGCGTGAGGAACAGAAGGGACAGAGAAAACCTAGCGTTCTGTAAATGCCAGTTGTCAGCACAGCTCTCATCTCAAAGGGAAGAAGGTCAGTTTATTCTGGAGCCAGACATGAGTGACCGTGGCCCAGGAACACAAATCCAGGTCACCGGTGCTGTGTTCTAGCAGATATATATATATGTATATGTATATATATATATATATTTCCACAAGGTGGTGATAATGTTAGCATATATATATATATCTCACATCTGTCTCTGTCTCTGTCTCTCTATCTCTCTCTGTCTCTCTCTGTCTCTCTCTGTCTCTCTCTGTCTCTCTCTCTCTCTCTCTCACACACACACACACACACGGATGTCGGGTGGGTGTGGAAAGGTCAGGTATGTTGCAGCAAAGTGGGACATGACTTGCTGTAGGTCTCAGATGCCGGATGGCACTGTTAGCCTTTGGGCTGGTAGACACTAAAGGTTTGTTTCTACATCCCAGAAGAATTTACCCAAGAGTTGTGAGTTAGATTACACACAGACAGAGGTGGGCACAATGTGGCTGGTATTTTAAAGATCTGTTTCTTTAGTGTGTGTGGGTGCTTTGCCTGCCTTTGTGTCTGTCTATGCACCATGCACGGGCAATGCTCCCGGAGGCCAGCAGAGGGCAGCAGGACCACGGGAACCACAGTTATAGATGGTGGTACGCTACCTCGTGGGTGCTACAAATCTAACCAGAGCCCAGTGGAAGAGCAGCCAGTGCTTCTAACTGCTGAGTCATCTCGCCAGCTTCCGTGAATGGCGTTTGAGAGTCAAGAGAGCACAGGATGGTTTGGCTCTGCATCTGCGACGTTTCGGTCTTCCTTTTCACTCCAGTCCTAGTCAGTGAGCTTGGCGATGTTCAGTGGTTCCGTCCAGGGCTGCAGCCTTTCAGGCAGTTCAGCTAACACCGAGGTAACCCCAGTCCTGCCGTCCCAGATACCGTTGCCAATGATAATGCAGCCAGTCTCCACAAGGTGGCGATAATGTTAGCAGAGAGAGATTCTTGTGGGATGAGGTGGCTGAGTGGTTAAGGTGATGGGCTGCTAGACCATGCTCGTAAGTAAACCGCTTCTCTCCCAGGCCAGGGAAACATGGACTTATGTGGGGCGGCTCTCCGTGACTTCATGTACTTAGGGAATGCATGCTCTTTTAAAGTAGGGTTCAGAGTGCATAGACGTATGTTCATGCTGACGGAATTCTGCACGCATCATTTCTTGAGAGTGTGAATTAGGGGATCACCTTCCCTAAAGCGACTCATGATGGTGGATGCTGACTGTCTACTTGAATAAATTATGAAACACCTAGGGTGTTAGTGAGTTCCACTCTAGGGCATGACTGTGAGGGCTTTTCCTGGGAGGATTGACTCTTCCCCTCAGAGAGGGGAAACCCACCCTGACTGGGTGGTATCATCCACATGGGCTGGACCCCAGGCTGAATGAAAACAGGTAGAAGATTCTATCTGAGTGCCTGCCTTCTTCACTCTGCTTCCTGGTCCATGGAGCTGTGAACCAGCAGCCTTCCCCACTGCGGGAGCTGTCCCCTCAAACTGTGGGTCGAAATGAATCTTTCCCCCTCTAGTTCTTCTTGTCAGATATTTTGTTGTACAAGTGAAGAAAGTAGTTCGGATAGACAACTGGTAAGAAAGTTTGTCAGGTGCTTCAATAGAGCTGAGCTGAGCACGGGGTGTTCAGGTCTGGGAACTGTCAGCATGGGGGCGTGCAAGAGTTCACAGCATCAGGGAGAGTGCCCTAGAATGCTGTGTGCTGAGTGCAGCCCGCCCCTCTCTCCGGGGTTCTGAAAACCAGAGCGATGATAAAAATGTAGACAATAAAAACCGTGCACGTGTAATGTCAGGGGGCCAAAGCACTGGGAAAGGAACCAGGCTGTAAGATGCTCTTGGTTCATTCTGGCAAAAAATATGGGTGCCTTTTCCTGTGTCCTGAGCCAGAGTGAGATGAAATCCACAAGGAACAGGCTTAGTTGTGGGGAGGAGGCAATTCCAGGACAGCAAAACATTCAGGCTGTGGCATGGTTACTGCTCACTGCTTTTAGTCAGGTTTACAATGTGCATGTTGGAGGGGGGGTGGGTGAAGCAGAAACATGTGAAAAAATGTGTAGCTTGGCGAGGAAAGGAACACGGGCTCAGCTTCACATGTAGACGGCACAGATGAAGCAGCTGTGGGCATAGCAGCTCTAAGCGTTGAAAAGACCAGTGTAACTTAGGACACGCCTCCCACTCCTTGCCATTGGGACAGAAATTGCCTTAAGAGAAACACYGGAAGTAATAGGGTATAATAATGAAAATGCATTTGAAAAAGAGTTGTCAGAACGAGAGTGCCTGAACCAGTTGATCAAGTAGGGTTACCTGAAGAGGCATTTCCCAGGGCCAGCAACAAAGTCACATGGATGCCAGCTATTGTCCAAGGGCCTGTTGTCCGGGGCCAGCAGGCAGCCGACTTCACCATCATTTACATGGTACTGATCTTGGAGGCTCATCCAAGATGTCAAAGTAAGGAATGTTCCAGAAAATCACCAAGTCCTTCCTACCTGTAGCAGGATCGGATCCCCGGCATGGAGGTCCTGAGCAGACTGTGTATGAGACTGAGAAGGTCAAGCCCAAGTTACAGTGGGGACCCCAGGGCTGGAGATGCCAGAGAAGAAGGGTGCTCAGTGAGGGAAGCTGCAGATAACCAGTTGAGCCGATCCTGGGGAGGCCACGACTGTAGCAGGCAACAGCATTGCAAGGTAGCAGGTTCTCATGTCTGAGCCCCAGTGCCAGAGGAAGCTCTCAAGTGTTGGTCTTTTCCCTCTGTGC
>BDUI01012511.1:19161-32983 GCA_002335545.1 Apodemus speciosus
TTTTTTGTTTTCTCTGCACAGGTGTGAAACAGGGCAGGGCATCCTGGGATAGATGGCCGCCTCCCATAGCCTTCTCACTACCATCCCTCAAGTTCTTTTCGTTGCTCTTTATTGTATTTTATATTACATTTATTTTATTTTATTTCTGCTTCAAGACAGGGTGTYGTGCAGCCCCAGCTGACCTCAAACTGTATGTGACCAGAGATGACCTTGAAGTTTTGATCTTTACTCAGAGCCTGGATGGACCACAGAGCTCGGTGCAGCGAGGCTAGCAACTCCGCTGACAGGAACACACCCTTAGCCCTCACCACAGGAAATGGAGATAATGAATACAGACTTCTCGGGGAAGCAATTCCGAAAATTATGTTAACATTCTCATCTTCCCCTGGGGGCTGCCCTTTTAAAAGTTACGCTGGTAGAAAAAAGAGCTGCAGAGGGACCGAGCCTGAAACTGGCCTCTGGAACTTTTTTTTTTCCCAAACATAATTGAGAGATTTTGAGGGTTTCACATTTAAGCAGCCTACAGAGAGAGTGRTTTATTTATTTATTTTTGCCAAAGATATTTGTGGTAAAAAGAAGCACTGAGAGACCAAAGGGAAAGATTCTCCCACGCTCCAATGTGTAAAACCCATGCAAAAACCTTTAAAATTGTTGTGCCTAATCAGTCAATTGCATCATGCTATTCCAGYAAATACTCCWGCAACACAAGGAACAAGAGTCTGTGATTGCAACTGGAGTGGGGYGTACTCAGCTGCCTGCCTGTGGCTCCTGCTTCCCTAACTGGGCTGCTTCGTCTGACCTCAGTAGCAAAGGATGTACCTTGTCCYGTAGTCACTTGTGCCAGGGTGTGTTGGTTCCCCGGGAGAGATCTCCCCCTTCTCAGGGATTAAGGGGGTTTGGGGAAGGGACTGTGGGGAGAGACTGAGAAGAGAGAGGGTGGCAATTGGGATGTAAAGTGAATAGATTAATTAATTAATGGGGGGAAACCCCACAAATTTGGGTTCACCACCGTTTGAAACCAGATCTGTCACAGTCCACAGCACTCTGTCTCCACCTGGTGGTAACATAGGCTCCTCCCACGGAGTGTGCCCTTTGTGTGTGTACAGGTAGTTTGTGACTTCAAATCAGGAGTAGATCAACCATATGGACTCATATCATAACACACATGTTCATGAAGAGGAACTGAATCTTAGAAAACAAATTGTAAATAAGTTAATTTGTCTTATATGATACCATTGCCCTAACTTGGAACATATGATCAGTCTGGAGCAAAACTATTTTATATGATATTCTACCCCATCTCATGGAAAATTTCCAATTTACAAAGTGAGTCTCAAAAGTAATTGAATATTTTAAGAAGATATGAATGTTATAAGCAGACATCAGAAAGAACATGATTTATAAAAAACATCCATGTATAGAGTTTATTGTATTATAAATAATCAAATAAAGCATGTAGGAAATGTTTTAATCAGATATGGCCCATTATGTCCACTATAATATTGAGTTCCAGTTAGTAGGCATAGTGATTAGTCACCTCATGGGATAATTTTTGGAAGACTTTTTATGTGTATTATATGTGCTTATATGTTTAAATGYATACCTTCTTGCAGCTGTACAAGAAAGCCAGAAGCAGGCATCAGATTCCCCAGATCTGGAGTTACAGGTGGTTGTAAACCACCTGATGTAGGTGCTGGGAACTGAACTCAGGTCCTCTTCAAGAGCAGCAAGTGCTCTTAACCACYGAGCCAAAGGCCCAGCTCCTCCRTGTTTTTGAGGCACAGATTCCCWAGGTRGCCTAGCCTGGTCTCAGACTTACAGCGATCTTCCYGCCTCAGCCTTCTGAATATTGGGAATTACATGAGCACATCTCCAAGCGCTGCTTTCTCACATATATTTATATATATTTTTCCTTATTATTTTCTTATTTCTTATGTATGTGAAGCAATTGACAGTTCCAGAGTTGCTTCGAATATCAGCATTAGTGGTATGGGCAAAAGAGTCCAGTCTCTTCAAGCAGTTTGCTATCTCCCCAACCTATCTCTGGTATATAGATGTGTGTGTGTGTGTGTGTGTGTGTGTGTGTGTGTGTGTGTGTGTGTAATTTTACTTTTCCAAGTCTCAACTCTTCCTGGGCTGGGTCTGTAAAAATCATTGATTCTATGTCACTGGGTTGGGGTGAACATCAAATAAGATACTAGGTATGCATGTGAATATGCTGTGTGTCTAAGGCATCATTGATGCCTGGCAAACAGAGAGTCTGGATTCCAAATCTGCCCTTTCGGCCTCAGCTACCCAGTGGCCTCCTTTCATAAGGAACCCAAGTCAAAATCTCTGGAANTGTGTGTGTGTGTGTGTGTGTGTGTGTATGTGCATGGGTGTTTTGTCTGCATGTATGTCTGTACTGTATGCATGCCTGTTGTCCACAGAGGCCAGAAGCGGGCAGATCCTCTAGAACCAGCATTTAAGATGGTGGTGAGCGGCTCTATGGATATAGGAGATCAAATCTGGGTCCTCTGGAAAAGCAGCAAGCACTCTTAATCCCWGACCCAGCACCCCCCACCCCAAACCCAGGCCTTTGGGTTCATTTTTTGACAATGAAAACCCTCAGTTATTGTTTCTGATTAGCCTGTAACTTCTGCAGATGCACTTTCTGGAGTCCACTTACTACAGATGGTCAAGAGCATATCACATTACTTCAAGACTGCTTTCATAGATGCTCAAGTTTTCCCTGTTAGATTTACACACAGCCAACAGAGAATAGGGATGCAAAGTGGGAGAATAATTCCTACCCGGTGACGGTGGCAAGTTCTCATCTGTTTCAGACATGCTAGGATTGCAACTGCCCGGTGAAATGGAATTACATGCAGTTTCAAAGAATTATTCTCTGATGCTTGTACTCTATGAGGGAAGAGCTTGGTTGAGATCACCTATGCCAATGTTCCTGACAATAGCCTTCTGCTATGTACTTCCAAGCTAATGCTAGAAGACTTGTCTCTGTGGCTAGAGGTCACATCCAGGAAGAGCCTGTTTCCTTTCCTTCCAGCTTCCAACAAGAAGTGTTGCTTCCTCGTTCCCAGGAAATTCCCAGTCCCTGTTACAGATATGTTTTTTGATCGCATGGAACGTTCTGGTATTCAGCCTCACASTGCTCTTCTGGTTCTTTGTGCTGTTGAAGGATGCTCACTTGAGTAAAAACTCAAAGTCTAGATGGAACCCCCTTCCCCTAGCAACATCTATGGTCCGTGCACTGTGAAGGTTAGGACAGGAAGACAGACTTCCTTCCTTGAGTGGGATGCAATGTGAGATACCATAAGATCCAGCCATAGAGAGTCCTGCGGGGCATTTTCTTATTAGTGATTGATGGGGGGAGGACCTAGCCCATTGAGGGAGATGCCATCTCTGGGTTGATGATCCTGGGTTCTATAAGAAAGCAGGCTGGGTAAGCCTTGGGGAGCAAGTCAGTAAGCAGTACCCCTCCATGGCCTCTGCATCAGCTCCTGCCTCTAGGTTCCTGACCTGTCTGAGTTCCTGTCCTGGCTTCCTCCAGTGATGGACCACAGTGTGGATGTGTAAGCTAAATGAACCCTTTCCTCTGCAACTTGCTTTTGGTCATGATATTTCATCATAGCAATAGAAACCCTAACTAGAATAACTATTTAGCCTTAAAGAAATAAAAAAAGGTAGATTCTGATATACACTAGAACATAGATGAGAGGCATGGGCAAATAATGGATGCTAAGCACTGAACACATTATGGTAAGTAAAATATGTCAGCCACAGTGAGGCAAATAATATGTGAGTCCACTTTTGTGAGGTTTCTAGAGTAGCCACACTTACAAGGACAAAAGCTACCAGAGATTGGGGTGGGGAGATGGGGAGCTATCCAATGGGCCTGATGCTCCATTTYGAGAAGGTAAAGAGTTCTGGAGATGGGCAGTTGTGGCCGTTGTACAACAATGTGATGATCACCAAGTAACATGGAGCTGTACCTTAAAACCAGTTAAAACGTTATTGTTTAGTTAGGGCTGCTTAATAACTTTTTAAAAAGTCAGTGTGGTAGACAGATATACAGTCATGTACAAGAGTAAAGTCTTTTAACATAATATTTTTTATTGATTATTTGTGAATTTTACACCATGAATTCTATCACACACTCTCTCTTTCTGGTCCTCCTAGGTCTGCCCCCAACCCTTGTGATACCCCATCCCCCCAAAAGATGACGAAGACGAAGATGCAGACGATGACTACACCATCGTCTATGACGTTGATGATTCATCAAGACAACAAAGATGACGATGATGGAGAAGAAGGAGGAGGAGAAGAGGAAGAAGAGGAAAAACGATGAAGATGACCAAGTCCAATGTCTGTTGACTAGAGCATGATCAAACTCCTGGTGGCCAGCCTCTTAAAGAAAACTGAGTCCTTCCCACCCGTATTCCAACCAGAAACCATCAATTGTGGTTTCCACATCCTTATCACAAAATTTACAAGTTCTCTTTGGAGTATTCTGCTAGCAGCCTTCAGATGAAGATGTAGAACTCTCAGTTCTTCTGCACTATGCTTGCCTGGGTGTTGCCATGTTCCTGCCTTGATGATAATGGACTGACCCTCTGAACCTCTAACTGTAGCTACCATGCATCATCAAAGAAGCCACTCTGTCCAGCAAATGGAGACCATCATAGCAAACCACAACTGGACACAATGGAGAGAGATCAATGATCAATGATCTGGGGAAGGCCAGCCCCAGTTGATAAGTCTACATAATCTTCATGCATCTATGGCTCAGAAGAGAGAGCAGAAAGATTATAAGAACCAAAATGTGTTTCTTTAAAAAAGCCAGGTGTGATAGCAGACATCTGTTTCCCTTGCTCTTCACAGCCTGAGGTCAGAGGAGAAGCACCAAGAATTTGAAGCCATTCTCAACTATACAGTGAGTTTCTGACCAGCCTGGCTTACAGCAGAAAATCCTGTCTCAAAAACAATACCATGTGCTTGCTTCTGTAGCACTTATACTAAAAAAGGAAAGAAGAAAGAAGAGAAGAGAAATTGATTCCTGAGTACTAGAAGTTGGACCTCAGAACATGATTTTTGCTGTGTTTGAGGGACTTATGCAGACCTTGGCTTTTCCTATCAAACAGGGCAGGAAGCTAAAGGGTAGTAGGGGCTGAAGAGGTCTAGCTAGGGCAGAAGGGAGAAAGGCCTTGATCATTCCCTGTGGACGGGAATCACTATTATCAGAAAGGATTCCAGTTTATACAGAAGACCGGCTGAAATACCTAGCCTCGTGGGACGGAGCAACTACTTACTAGATTCTTGGACTCCCCAACCACAGCTGCCCATTGTTGGGTTAATTGGACTACAAACTACTGCAAAAATGCTTTGGAGTTTTTAACTGAATCTAAGAAAGTCCAAAATAGATTTGAGACTGTAAAGGCAGAAGCTGCAGCAAGGAGGATTCAGTGGCAAGGCATCAACAAAACAGACAACCAGAGTTAGTGGAAGGGAATCTTCCTGTCTTTGAGTTTCCCACAGAGCTAATAGTTTATGCAGATGACCAGTCAACACATAAGCAAGTGTTGACTCTGTACAATCCCTGTGAGTCTGCCTTAAAGTTCAAAGTTTGGTGCACGACTCCAGATAAGTATGTTGTTGCTAATGCTGCGAGTGCAGTGAAGTCACAGTGTTGTGCGGAGATTGCCATTCGTCATAGAGATGTTCGATCCTGTCACTATGGTGTGATAGACAAATTCCGCCTCCAGGTTTCCGAACAAAGCCAGAGGAAGGCCTTGGGGAAGGAAAGAGGTTATTGTCACTCTTCTGCCATCCGCGAAAGTACCACGAAAGAAAGAGGAGGAGGAGAGAATAAAGGGACACTTAACCGAAAGTGTATTTTTTTTTTTTTTTTTGAGCGGTCATGTCAACCAGAAAACAGAGCCGTCTCTTCGGGACCTAGTCTGCGAGCTGTCTTCCTGGGAGTGGTATGTCTTGCGGCCCCGAGGCTGCCTACTCTAGGGGATATGGACTTGCTGGTGCCTCTACCTCCACTAAAGTGTGAATCRAACATTAGTGGCTGCTTACACGTTAGGTCTTATCACAATGAGCAAGGATTGAAAGTGACTTCTGAAGCAAATTTATCTTAAAATATGAATGTGGACTTCCTCTTACCTCTTTCACTCCATTAACGCACTACAAATTATTGAATGATTTCAAATAACTGCAAAGGTATAACATATATTTTCAATTAGCCTATAATTTTATTTGAAGGACTGTAGCACTTTATGTTACAGACAACGAAGATACTTCTGAGTGACACCTGGGAAATTATTTCAAGACATTCTTTCAAAATCTATACCTGTTGTGCAAATAACTTCAACGTAATTGTTCATCTTTTTTATTTCGAACTCACTTTGATAAGGGTCATGGGTCCTTCAAAGTTTAAAACCTAAATGAGCAATGGACCAGCTTGAAAATAAAATGACATTTATTGCCTAGAAAAAAAAAAGAGTTCTCTTTGACAGCTTTCTGGTTGTTACTTTGTGGAGGCAGGGGCATAGTGAAGTGGGAATAGGGCGATCACAGACGCCCTCTATGTCTCTCTTTCTCATCCGTGAATCTGCAGCCATCAATAGCTTGGCAAAAGTAGCTTCCTTGCTTTTTATAGTCAGCAAGAACACAGACCACAGATTTCCACACAGTTTCTGGCAACGCCAGGGACCACAGACATAATAAGTCTTAATCTTGGGTCACCATAACCCTGGTCACTACATATCTAATAACACATTCTTCATTTGTGCTTCTTTTCCCAGGACAGTCATGAATAGTGTCCCATTCACTCTCAAAGGTGTCCTGGCTTAGAGAGTAAGTCATCGAGGCTATTGCTACATCTAGTTCTACAACGTCTAGTTGAGCAAACCATTGTACCTTCAGCTTTTGTTGGCAAATGTATATATCTTCATTTTCTTGAATGACTATGACTATAAATTTGGATGTCCAGTGAAACTCTATAGAGTCTGGTCATTTTTTTTTTTTTTTACTGAGTTTTTTACATTCTGATCCTATTCAAATACCAAAAGGCAGCCTTCTTTTCTTATGAAATTACTACTTTAAAACACTAAAACTACCAAAGGTTGAATAGAATCCTACGGTTCAATTCCTATAGGTTAAAAAAAATCGATAAAAGAAAGGCATGGGGTTTGGGGAGATGGCTCTAAGGCCAAAATATCTCAGTGCTCTTCCAGAGGACCCGAGTCCAGTTCTGAGCACCCACACTCAGTCAGCACCAGTACTCACACCTCCAGCTCCAGGGAACCAATTCCCTCTTCTAGCCTCTGCGTGCACCTACACACGCATGTCCACTAACCCGCTCCCACTCCCACATAAATAAGAAAAAAACCCACATGGTCCTAGACTTCTATTACTGTCTTTGCTCCTCACATCCCCTTCCACTGTCAATGCAAATATTCTCTGAAGTCAGAAGTATCGTTTCAATTCATTGCACCTTCTACCTCACCGTGAGTAAATACAGCGCCATCTCTGCCAGGGAGCCACTGCTCTCTGTACTTAAAAGAAACGCATTGTCTTAGTTACTTTTCTTATTCTTGTGACTCAAGTACCATGATGAGAAGTCCTGGTGGGGAAGGCATAGATACAGGAGAGCGAGGCATTTCATCCACAGTAAGGAAGCCAGAAAAGATAAAGGTGCAGCTCACTTTCACCTTGACCACAGGAGACCAGGAACAAAGCCTACTGGTGTCACCCGCATTCAGGGTGGGCCAGCCCTCTTCAGTTAAACCTTTCAAGAAACATCTATCTGAGCAGACCCTGAAGTATGTTTTCATGAAAACTGTCCTAGTTAGGGTTTCTATTGCTGTGATGAAGCAAGACCAAAAGCAAGGTGGGGAGGAAAGGGTTTATTTGGCTCATTATCAAAGGAAGTCAAACCAACCAGATCCTGGAGGCAGGAGCTGGTGCAGAGGTCGTGGAGGGGTGCTGCCTACTGGCTTGCTCCCCATGGCTTGCTCAGCCTGCTTTCTTATAAAACCCAGGACCGCCAGCCCAGGGGATGGCACCATCCACAATAGGTTGGTCCTTCCCCCCCCCCCATCAATTGCTAATTAAGAAAATGCCTTACAGCTGGATCTTATAGAAGCCTTTGCTCCACTGAGACTCCTTCCTTTCTGATGACTCTACCTTATATCAAGTTGACACAAAACCAGCCAGTACGGTGACTGTAAATCTAGGCAATTTGAGATTAACCATCACACAATATGTCCAAACACTACTATCATCTACATCACTGATGTCAGTCCCTCCATGAGTCTTGCTTGGTTCTCCTCAAATATGTTAAAGACATGGAAAAAGAAATGAAACACACAAATGGCACACACACACACACACACACACACACGTGCTTACTACGCATTTCCTTTTCAAGGCAGCACCCCAGTGACCTAACCAGGAAGAGCCACATTTGGATGGCCTACACTATATAATACTTAGCAAATAACAAATGCTTTCAATTTTCTTCCATTACTTCTTAAACTTTTATGTCTATGACTATTTGCCTGCATGTATATGTACATACTACATATGTACCTCATGCTCACGGAGGACAGAAGAGGGCATTGGACCCTCTGGAACTAGAGTTACAGAAGATTGTGAGCTGTCGGGTTGGTTCTGGGAACTGAGTCTAGGCCTTCTGCAAGAGCAGCAACCACTTTTAACTGTCGGGTCATCTTTTCAGCCCCATATTGATCATCAGTCCACAACAGCAATTTTGTAAATGCCGTTATCTCCAAGGACACTCAGAGTATTTGGACAAGGCAAGAATGTGTCAACCTTACATCCCAGAGAAAGAAACAGAACTCTACTCCCAGTGTTTGCTCAACTATGACTTAAAGATGAAAACTAGACAGAGGAAGAGAAGCTGGACTGGAGGGGGGGGATCATTTACATATCACTACAACATAAAAAAGTCAATAGTTCCTACTTTCCTTTATAATTAATCAATCCATATTAGAATCAAACAGCTACACCCAAGAGACTGTAAAATAAGTGGGCTTCATGAACAAYAGCTTGTAATGGCTTGGGATAGAAGACTTGAGGGGCTGTTCATGGAAGASAGCAACATTTAGCTATGTTCATTYTTGATGGTGAGAGGTTGAGTGGGTAAATTACTGGTGTCATCACTATACCTGAAGAATAGAGTCATACGAAAGCATGATTTCCCCAGGTAACATCTGTAACTATGCATTTAAATGTTTTTCATCAATCACTAGGGAAGATAACGTTCTGTAAATAAAGAAAATATCCAATTTTAAAAAAGAGAGAGATAACATTCAATACAAGAACACAGATAACAAATTCATTATGCTCTCCAATTTGCCTCAGTCTTTCCCCCTTTCCCAAGTTTTAGCAGCAAAATGAAGATGATTTTATTCAATGATAGAGACTATTCCTAGATGTCCTAATGCCAATTCTGAGTGCAAACATGGTCATAATTTACTAACAGAATAGAAGGGATTTGCAAAAGAAGGGACTCTGACCAATTCCAGGTTATCGAAGAAGTGACTGGAGTAAATTCAAATATTTTTTATTTTGCTATCCAAGAAACAAGTCATTTCTGTCTTTGTCAGCATTAAAAAGAGTACTGTGAATGTTGCATAAGAAAGAGTCAGCAAAAACCAACATCACAGGTGATTCATCTAATAAATGAACCAGCCAGTCAGAGACTGTGATTTCTGACTGGACTGTGGTCTTCCTTTGTTTTGTGGCTCATGGAATGGGACTTGCTGAAGCTTTGGTGGGGAGAATCATTTTAAAAATCTTTTTTTTCTGGATTAGAAAGATGGCTTAGGCCCTAGTGCCTGCTGGGGAAGCACGGAGACTTGAGCCGGGATCTCAGAACTCATGTGAGAAGTCAGGCTCATGTCTACAAGCCAGCACAGGTGGGGAGAGCCTGGAAAGACAAGTGGACCCCTGAAGCTAATCAGCCAGCCGGTAGAGCTGAACTGATGAGTATCAGGTTCACAGAGAGCTCCTGTCTCAAAAAATATGAAGGTGGACAACCATCAAGGAATGTGGGACCTTGTAGGGCAGTCTACAGGTTGAGCAAGGCTTACTCCTGGAGACCCAGTAGAACATTCTACAAGGGTCGGAATCCGGGAGCCATGCTCCCAGACTGCTGACTCCTCAACTCCATAATCCTGTGGCCATCAGTCACATATGGCCACGCCCCAGGCCCCTAGTGTTCTGGCTGGACTCCACCCCTACAGTCACCTGGCTACAACCAGGCTTTCTCCGCCCCATGGTTACCTGGCTGTTGCCAGGTAACCCAGCCTACTATAAAAGAAGGCTTGCCCCTCCTCACTCTCTCTGCTCTCTCTTGCCCCTCTCTTGCCCCTCTCTTGCCTCTCTCTGTTCTTTCCCCTTTTTCCACATGGTCATGGCCATCCCTCTATCTTCTCTTTCTCTCTTTACTTCTCTATCTCCTTTTCTCTTTCTACTTTTCTATAATAAAGCATTAAAACTATGAACTGTCTCTTCTTATCAAAACCTGCCATGTAAGAACATGGAGCAGGCCTCGGCGTTTCCAGCCACCAAGAGAGGACTCAGCCTCTTCTCAGTCAAGCTTCCTCTACAGGTACCGGGGAGGCCGTGCCAGAATGGCACCGCCTTCTGAGCAAGGACCTGCCTTCCTGCTAGCCAGGCAGTCTCCTGCTCTGCAGGTGTTCCTGCGCCCACCATAGCTACCCCGGCATGGGCCTAGCCAGTGTTCCCCTATCCCCCTGTCTTAGTCAGGGTTTCTATTCCTGCACAAACATCGTGACCAAGAAGCAAGTTGGGGAGGAAAGGGTTTATTCAGCTTATGCTTTCACACAGCTGTTCATCACTAAAGGAAGTCAGGACTGGAACTCAAGCAGGTCAGGAAGCAGGCGCTGATGCACAGGCCATGGGGGGATGTTTCTTACTGGCTTGCTTCCCCTGACTTGCTCAGCTTGCTCTCTTATAGAACCCAAGACTACCAGGCCAGGGATGGTACCACCCACAAGGGGCCCTCCCCACTTGATCACTAATTGAGAAAATGCCCCACAGCTGGTTCTCATGGAGGCACTTCCCCAACTGAAGTTCCTTTCTCTGTGGTAACTCCAGCCTATGTCAAGTTGACACACAAAACCAGCCAGTACACACCCTATGCGGGCTTTGCTCACTAGTGGTTCTCCTATGCAGCCCCACTGCCGCCTCCACACTATTTTTCCCCCAACAAAGGAAAGACATCAACACCAACCTCTAGCAGCCCCAGGGCCACCTCAGCCCAGCTGCTTGGCAAGACTCTCCTGGAGCTCCCAAGCACTCTCTCCTACCCCCTCAGTTAGCACCCTCCTCTCTAACTTTCTTGTGACCACTTCATCTCCACACTAAGCCCCTTTCTGCCTAAGTCACTGTGACACTTTTCTGACTGTCCCCAGAAAGGGAGCATTCAATGCACCAATGGTAGGAAGTGCTTTGGGAGAAAAATGAAGGGGGCCGTGCTCATCTGACATACAACTGTGTGTTAGAGAACAAGGCCACAGAGCAGACCGGGGGGCTACCAACATGAAGGGATGGAGTCAAAGCATCGTTAGACAAGCTGAGAAATAAGCAAGGAAGGAAAGACAGAAGAACAGAGAGGAAAGACAAAGACATAGAAAATAAGGAATTCACCTTTGTGCAGAAAACRACAAGTCCTTCAAGTGACCAAGCTGAGAAATAAGCAAGGAAGGAAAGACAGAAGAACAGAGAGGAAAGACAAAGACATAGAAAATAAGGAATCCACCTTTGTGCAGAATTCTTTGTCCCCAGATTCAAATAAAATAGCTGTGCAACCAGCAGGGATAGATAGATAGATAGATAGATAGATAGATAGATAGATAGATAGATAGATAGATAGATGATAGATAGATAGATAGATAGATGATAGATACCTTGTTTAGCATTGGGAGAGGGTGCTGGTGGTATGAGGCTTGGTCTTGCTGTCTGTTGTAGTGACAAGCATGGACACCCCTCCCCACCCCAAGACCTGGAGTCTGCATGAAGACCCAAGAGATGCTATGTGACCTTGCCCCAAGTTATTTCTGATTGGTAAACAAAGATGCCAACAATCAATAGCTGTGCAGAAGAGACACGGGTGGGGTTTAAGTTTCCTGGGCCTGGGGTCAGAGGAGAACCTTGAGAGGGAGAAGAAGGCGCAGGAGGAGGAGAGAAGCTGCCATGAGTTAGGTGAGCCAGAGAACATTATCCTGAGCGCTGGTCAACTGAAGTGGGAGCAGCCCAGAGGAAACACAGTAAGTAATAACTCAGGGTTATTGAAAGGAAAGGAGATTCTAATAGCATAGAGGTCAGGTATCTGCCCAGCTCTTGTGCTGTTTAAGGCTTATTGTAAATATGAAAGTTGAATGTGTCTTTTATCTGGGAACTAAAGGGTCCAAAGCCTGGTAGGACCCCCAGGTCTGGATTAGATAGTTTCTACAACAGGGTAGACTAAGGGCTTTGCTTGACTACTGAGTTACACTTCCAGCCCTACAGAGTCGTAAGGTCAGAACCGCAGTGCAAAGCACTGGCATATGAATTATGATAACTACCGTTCCATTCCAGATTAGCTTAAACATTGCAAATTCCCTTTTAGAGTTTAATAGTGTAATCTGAATAATAAAAAAAACCTCAAAGCAAGACAGTCACATACAGTAAGATTCCTACAAAGACTATATGAGAGAAACAAACACATTTCTCCCAGACCAGCCCTTCCGTGTCTGCATCCTTCACACAGCTCCTGTCAAAGATGCCTGAGCTCTGGGTCATCCTCCCAGCCCCGATTTTTGGACAGGGAGTGTTCAGTTTCCACTAAATGTTTTTCCTTCATGTATCTTGATAGGCTGACTTGGGAATTCCATTCTGTAGGCAAATCTTCATTTCATTCGACAATGCAGTAAACCCTCTGTGTAACTGCAGGGGCTGGGCACTGTGTTGATACACCCAGTTCACTTCCGTTTCTACCCAGTGTCTGTCTGTCTGTCTGTCTGTCTGTCTGTCTGTCTGTCTGTCTCCCCACTCTCAGCGTCATGCGCATGTGCATACAAGTGCCCAGAGAGACCAGAAGGAGGTGCCTAATCCCTTGGACACCTGGAGTTACCAGCATTTATGACCACCTGATGTCCCCATGCTGGGATCTGACATCATCAGCTGGGTCTCTGAAAGAGCAGTGAGTACTATCCACYACAGAGCTGGTCTCCCCAGCGCCTTTACCCCCTTTTTATAACTGTTCACCTCTGCTAACAGCAAACTAAGCATTTTCCAACCACGATTCACGCACTCCCCACAGCCACCTTCAGAGAAATGGTGATGCCCGAATCACAGATGAGGAAAAGACTTGAGCCTTAAACACCTCCTTGTGGTCTCTCTGGGCACTTGTATGCACACACACACACACACACACACATCATGGGGAGGGGGAAGACAGAAAGATGGACACTGGGTAGAAACAGAAGGGAACTGGATGTATCAACACAGTGACGCCCCTCCCGCACACGCGCACACACAGTTACACAGAGGGTTTACTGCTTGGTTGAATGTTATCCGCTTTCCAYGGTTCCCCTCTGAAAACCCCCTATCTYATCCCCCACCCCCTGCTCACTAACCCATCCTCTTCTGCTTCCCTGTCCTGGCATTCTCCTACACTGGGGCAGTGAGCCTTCACAGGACCAATGGCCTCTCCTCTCATTGATGTCTGACAAGGCCATCCTCTGTTACATATGCAGCTAGAGCCATGGGTCCCTCCATATGT
>BDUI01012513.1:0-11951 GCA_002335545.1 Apodemus speciosus
AAAAAAAAGAACTTTCTCTGAGAAGAGCCAAGAGCAGAAGACAATGTGATTTGTATATCATGTTCATTTACCAAAAAACAAAAACAAAACAAAACAAGAAAAGAAAAGAAAAGAAAAGAAAAGAAAAGAAAGAGAAAATAGAAAGAAACAACAGCTGCAATTTCCCCCTTATGGTCTACAACCCCACCCCTGCAAGCAACATGTTTTTTAACTAGGTGTATAGTATCACATATGAATTCTCTCATGTGTAGCAGGTGTAAAATCCATACAGAAAGCACTTGGTAACATCCATAATAGACTTGACACTATTGTATGAGTGAGGTCATTTTGTCTGGTTGGTATTGCTGCACACAATGTACTTAGCTGAGTAATATTATTGCTGACAGCTCTTGCCATGTAGCCTGTAGTTAGTTGTGAGGGCTAGCAGTTGATGGAATAAATGGAGAAATTTTTTTTCAGTAGTGTAGCTACTGCTAATGTGCCCATGATTCTATGATCAAATCTAATAAAAATCATTGGGAGACACACATGCACACACATACACACAAATTAATGTAAAAATTAGAAGAGGTTAGTATGAATGGAAGAGTGTTAGGAATGAAGAGCAGTAAATATGACCAAAATTACAATTAAAATATGTAGTTTATTTTTCTTCCATCGAAACATTCTATCATTTAGCTTGGGAATCAGAAAGTTAATAATAGCCTGCAGAGAAAGGGAGATAAAAACTTTGGGTGTGTACAAGCATGTTTGCTTGTGCACATATGTGTATATTTAAATTTAGATAAAAATGAAATGTTGTACTGRGATATTTTAAAGGAAGAGCAGGCTTAGTTGGCATTCTTGGCACTCCTAATTTACATGTCTTCTATAATAAATGGATTTGTTGTGCTGGGCAGGCTCCACTGATTTGAATTAAAAGATGTATTYCCTCTCATTTTTTTTCATCCATGCATGGCAGGGGTTCAACTGTGCATGAAACCTATTACTTTACACAGGAAGAGTTGAAATATTTTCAGATGCCTTTTTTCCAATAGGGTGTAGTGTCTAGGATTGGCTAGAACTGGTTTCATCTTTTGGTAAGCAAGGATATTTGCAGATTTTTGGCTTTGGATTCTAAGCTACTGTGGTCAAATTACCAGACCGTGTTCATCTTCTCTCATTTATCCTTAGTTCTGAAACTCACAGTTCAGGAATCTATCAATTGGTATGAAAAACATTTACTTATTCTTGTACGGTTAGATGAGGTAATACACATAAATAATTGAGATCAATACTTAGAAATTCATGGCAAATGTTAATTCATCATTGTCACTGTCTCATGGTTTCCGTATGCTGTTCTTTCCTCCATTTTCTTCCAAGTTTTCATACTTGTAGGAAGACTTTCTTTAGAAAAAAAAGAAMCCTATACATCTTTAAAGAACACTTAACAMSTAAGGGCCTGTGCCACTGAACATGAAATCTTACTGAATTTCAGGACCCTTTCTGTATCTTCATGAGWCTTAGATCAGACTRTAGGGGAGTTAAGCTGGGAACCACAGAATTTCTTAGCTCCAAAGAAAGAACATTCCTTTCCAGCATCTGTCAACACAACAGAATKCAAAGAAAGGTTTGCCTGGCAAACAAWGTGTTTCTTAGAATGTTTCTGCTTATTTATTAACTAGATTAAAGGTAGTAAGTTTCAAACCCAGAGAAACGAGTTCTGACAAAGCAATTATTCAGCAAGTCATTTGTTTGAACTTGATTGTGTAGGCTGGGCACAGGTAAGTATCAGCAAATCATTTGCCTAAACTCAATTGCGTAGGCTGGGGACTGATGAGCATCTGGTATGGGTCCCCTCTTATAKATAAGAGGAGCCCCGRTTCACCTTYCTTCCTCTGAGCTCTTTTSTGTAGAATGAGGCAATTTTCAGACAAACCAGTTAGATATACCCATGTGCATTACTGCCTCYACTTGGTAGGCCAGCACATGAAGTACCCAGAAGYCTCACATTCCTGCCTAAACAGCCTCCTGAGAACCACCCACRTTTTTTCTATGTTGACTTCAGTCATGCTACATACTCAGAAGCTCAAGGTCATGGAGCATTGGTTTTAAGAAGGGAAGRATAAGGAATGGAAGAAGGAGAGCAGAGGTGATAGAATAAGCAGCATGAAGGGAGTTGCATGTGTGAATTGAGATGTCAATACACATGTGCACAGGTCTTCTCCTTGTACAAWAYACGACAGGGAGAGCAAGGAGGCACAGGTTGCAAGCTAGGGCTCTGATGGAAGGAGCGGGACTCTCTTGTTGCTTGGAAACCAAGACCTCTAYATCCACATGTCGCTCTCTCAGGTCTTTGAAAAGGATGCTCTCAAATATGGAACTCTTAGATGGATGTTCCTTTCATTTATGTAGTAACCAAGCTTTTATCCTGGGCTGGATTGCTGTCTTGCTCAGAACTCCACATGAGTTAGAGGTAGTCTGCAGAATAAGGTATAGATTGTAGATATCTGAGCTGGAGACCTTCAAAGTCAGTGCAGTATAGTCTGCTCATTTATAGAGAAGGAAAACTGTATGCTTTAGGCATCAGCAAAATTTATAGCTATATAAATTCTTCAATGGAAGATGATACTGGTGATATTAATTCAGGAGATGTGATGGTTAAATGTAACTTTTTGCATTTGAGTGATTATATTTGAAACATCAGAAGTAATTGGTATTTTATTGTATGTGTTTTATAGGATTTAGGAAGTATTTGATTAACTTCTGCCATTTGGAAGTGAGTAGACAGCACCAAGCCTCACATTGCCAGGTAACTACAACTTCTCTTAGAACATTTTGGCCCATGCTMTCCATTGTATAGCAGATGTAGCTGGATCTCCACCTATGCATATATATGCCACTTAAACAATCTCAGTAAGACTTGGTTGATTATACATCTGGTCGACCTCACTGTCACTGGAGTAGGAACTTGTGGCGAGTAGACAAAGTCTTGTATGAATACCTATTGTTGAAATGAACATATCCAGGTCTCAGATACCTATATCTCAGACACATGGGAATAGCAAAGTCCCCCTGGGTCAGGCTCAGCAATCTGGCAAAGCCTTCCCCTAGTGTGAGTATAGATTCTGAAAGTATGTGCAGAAAGTACCAACCAGCTTCAGTTTCCTCATCCTGGATGACGGCAGCTCAAGGCTCTTCCCCTACATAGATCCCTGACTGAGCATGCATAAACTACCTACCCACTGAATAAACTGCAGCACACAACAAATGCACTAAGTTTCTGAATTGCTGGCCCATCTCCATCAGAGTACATGGTCTATCCAACTCCAGTTTTGCTTCTGTTACTTGTGTTTGTCTATCTTTCTTAATCCTATATCACCCATARCCAGGTTCACAAATCTAGCCACACTGGCTTCAGCAAGGGGCATTTTATATTATTCTTACATAGAAGAAAGCAGTGACCACCACACAGTATAGATTCAAATATATAATTCTGCTAGTCCAGATATACAGGTAGAAAAAATAAGTTGTACATGTGGCTATACAAAAAGGTACAAATGGTACCTGGATGGTCCTTGTCTACTCTATCCAATGCTATCTTAATAGCTTCTAAAAATTGTACCAGAGGCAGATGCCCAACTCAAAGAACCCCAGATAGCTCCTCATCAAATATCTATCAAGTGGCTGATAGGAAGTTATTTGCTTGGCAGAGAGATATTCTGGCTTGATTAGAGTCCCTCTCAGAAAGTCTCAACATAAATTACAGAAACAATTGGTGATAGGTATCAAGACTGAAGTTAGGTACACCACACAGAAAGAAGGATCTTGTAAGCAAGTATATGCTATGGAAGGAAGATGTAATAAAGTCAGACAAAGTAAGGGAGACATTCATTCTCTGCAGTGGTGAAGRTAATGGTTAGCTTATTTATAGCTGAATAATAGGGTTTCCAGAAAACAAGGAAAAYAACTCATTCATCAGCAATACTCAGATTCTCCATGTCTTCTCATTCATGAAATTTCAGRCTTCATAATGCYTATCTAATGGAAATTTATTTTCTTTCCCAGAATTCTGKCCATTTTGCTTTTCTTAGAACTTGGTTGGAACCATAATACTCACAATGGGTAACATTTATTAGTTCACTTTTTAACATGGCTCTTTTGAGAATTTCTTAAGAMTATTATTTTAGAGCTCATAAATGTTTAAAGTAGATACTTTTATTAACCCCAAAACTAGAAAATAGAAACAAATAAAAGTTAAATAGCTATCCGAGATCAKATGATGTATAAGGAATAGGACACAGAACTCAAACCTGTAGGTGTATGGACAGAGGTGGGGTTAGCAATCCCACCTCCTCGGAACAGAATGGTTTTCTGCTTGGTTTGTCTCTAAGAAGAGTGAAGGTTTCATTATAGCACACTCGGTCTGTCCTACATTCCACTAAATTGTCAGCTGCCTCCTTCCTTCCAGTGAGATGCCCTAAGAGTACAAAGTGTTCTAAATCTTTGTCTCTGATACTTTTTGTATTGTCTGGGTCAAGGCAGACATCTTAAAATAGTTCAGTGAGTAACAGGGGTTCCTCCTTACCCAGATTGTGTGCTGCAAGTATCTCCTCACATTCTCACCTAGTGTACCCTGGGAAGAAGCCAAGTGTCCATTCAAAAGCTCATACCCAATTTAAGGTAACTTTCAACTAAGACTGGTAATACAAAGGACTTTAAAAGCTGCTTGGGTTCTAGAGGAAGAACTTGAAGTCAATTTGTGTGTAATTATAGTATTAGACCATAATTTAAAACATCTCCATTTGAACAACACTTTACAGATTGCCAATTATCTTTATTAGGTACCCTAATGTGTGTTTGATGATTTTTTTGTTCTTGGTCATGCAGACTTTTTGTGTCATGGTGAGCTGTCATGTTAGCAAGTGATGTCTTCTTTTCAGTTGCCACCTGGGGTCATCAGGAATTCTCTCTCTACTCTTGCTGGAATCAAATCCTGTTCAGTCTTCCTCAAACACATACATAATTAAAGCTAGAAGAGGAAGATATTGTCTTATTACATGTGTTCATTTATGCTCTGTATGTCTATGTGTGTGCCCAYATGCCTTGRATTRTGTGTTTGGAGTTCAGAGGCCAACTTGCTGGCATTAGTTTTCCTTTTCTACCAAATGGGTTTTGGCATAGAACTCAGGCTGTTGGGTTTACCTGTGAGGGGTTGATCTGCTGAGCTATCATGCTGATCTGAAGATAGTTTAGCTAAGGGTTCAGGCTTTAGGCAAGACTGTAATTATGTCTAATGAGTTGGGTTCCAAAGGTGATGGCTCTGTGGTTCTCTCTCTGAGCTGCCTTTCTTTTCTATACCCTGCCCTCACAAAATGCTTTTCTATGGGCTTCCAACTGCTGATCATGAGACTCTCTTTTATCCTCTGTGGAAACACACCCTTTACCTCTTTTGCCTTCCTAACCATCATCCCAACAGGAATACAGGAGACTCTTCACTCTTTTTGAATAGTGATGTTTTGAATAGTGATATTTGAATAGGGACATTACTGGTTTTACAGATCTTGCAAATGGAAGTGCAGTACATTCTAACCCACTGTAGGCTCCCTGCCAGAGAAAAGCCTAGTGAGTTTCTTTCCAAGTTTCCCTGGGAAGTCAATTCTCATCCTCACAGCCAGAACATCTTCCTCCTTGAAAATAGACACATCTCATGTGGATAAAAAGAGCTAGCTGCCTGTCCTCTTAAGAACATAAAGCACAGAAGTTGTGGTCTGGAAATGGGACACTTTTCTGSGATTGGATAAAATATCTACTAGGTATAAATGAATGTCTTTTTGTTTTCCAGGAAGGATGACTCAATTCAAATGAACTTTCCAAAAATTTTAAATCTTTTCTTTTTCCACAGCAAACCCTGCYACCACCATCAAGGAAATGGGGCAATTTAGGCTACCATAGTATTAAGGAAATACATAACATCCTGAGTGAGGTAACACAATCACAAAAGAACATACATGATATGCACTCACTGATAAGTTGATATTAGCCCAGAAACATGGAATACCCAGGATACAATTCATAGACCACATGAAGCTCAAGAAGAAGGAAGACCAAAGTGTAGATTCTTTGGCCCTTAGAAGGGGAATCAAAATACCCATGGGAGGAGATACAGAGACAAAGTGTGAGAGACTGAGGGAAAGGCCATCCAGAGACTGCCCCACCTGGGGATCCATCCCATRTACAGTTACCAAACCCAGACACTATTGTGGATGCCAAGAAGTGCTTGCTGACAGGAGCCTGATCTAGCTGTCTCCTGAAGGGCTCTGCCAATACCTAACAAATACAGAAGTGGATGCTTACAGTCAACCAATGGACTGAGCACAGGGTCCCCAATGGAGGAGCTAGAGAAAGGACCCAGGGAGCTGAAGGGGTTTGCCACCCCTTAGAAGGAACAATAATATGAACAAAGCAGTACCCCTAGAGCTCCCAGGGACTAAACCACCAACCAAAGAGTACCCATGGAGGGACCCATGGCTCCAGCTGCATATGTAGCAGAGGATGGCCTTGTCAGACATCAGTGAGATGAGAGGCCCTTGGTCCTGTGAAGGCTTGATGCCCCAGTGTAGGGGAATGGCAGGACAGGGAAGCAAGAGTGGGTGGGTTATTGACCAGGAGGAGGGGGGATGGGATAGGGAGGTTTTGGAGGGGAAATGAGGAAAGGGGATAACATTTGAAATGTAAATAAAGAAAATATCTAATAGAAGAAAAAATATGTGGAAGAAAATAGAACTGTAGAGAAGTTAAACAGTTTGCCAAGCATTGGCTGATGCAGTATTGTTGCCCTGTTTCTCATCATGGAGTCTAAAAATGAGGCCGACTGAAGTCTCATACAAATTAGCTAACGTTATTCAGGGCATCARGCCATTTACATTCTGAGGCTATTATACTTAAGGAAGTTTCACTGAAGTTCAAGCTGTATACAGGGGTAAGATCTTGTGAGTTTATGCTTATTTAGTGAGGAGGAGATCATTCTGAAGAATGATGGGTAAGATGATGGATCTTCTCCAGTGAAGCCCAGTCCCGTTACATCTGGGAGGAGCCCAAAAACATATTCCAAGAACAAATTCTTGTTATGGAAGAATAGAAGTTACAAGACTCTGGTCCTGTTTACTTGGAATTTTTTCACAGGCTCCCAGAACTCTCCTCCCATAGCTTCACCCATGGACTGTGTCCTGAAATCGCAGAACCTACATACCCTACTCATAAATATTAATTGTGTACTTTGCAAGGACTTCCTGGCAGCTCTGAGAAAACAGCTGATGGTAAATGATTGATCACTTTGTTGATCTCATGATGGTAAATGATTAAATCTATCTCTATATTTATGTATGTCCTTCCCAGCTCCTCTTTCTTAAATTAAAAGAATACAGCAGTTTTAAATTTATTTAAAAGTTCTTGATTTAGAACACTCAGGAAGTATCATCTCCTACACTGCAAGCTGGGCATTTCTGAGAGCAACGAAGGTTGAGATCTCCATGGTACAGTAATTCCTAGGTTATTGCAGGCTCCCTAGCACTGATGTGCATAACATTTACAGTTTGTTTAACTGTCTCCTCCACTGATTCTGTGCCTTCCATGTGTTAGGAGCTCAGTAAATGGCTTACAGTCTAAATGTAGTTTTCTTGAGCGCATGCTTCAATCTGGGCTCCCAGCTAGATGGCCTGATGAGATTGTGTAAACGATCTTAGCAACATGAGAAACACAAATTGGGAAAACAAAAGTTTCTATTATTTTTGTGCATTAAATGTCCTGAGGAAAAAATGTGATCACGGGACCAATGAACAAGAGATACTTTCCTGTAAAGGTTTCATTATGTTGAGAGGTCATAATAATTTTCTTCATACAATGTAATAGCAAATATATTATTTAATATGTATGAAAAAGTGTTTTATTTAACATAGAAGATAAATTGTAAATTACACCTTTCTCCAAAAGATTTTTTGCAATCAAAGGCAGAGGTTTTCCTTTTTTTGAGTCAAACACTGCCTCCATGTCTTTCTACAAATTCAAGTTATCAACAACTCTCTTCTTATATCTTTTGTTACCATGAAAGTATTTATTGACTATTATTAGCTATCATGTGTATTTATTGACCCCTCTGAGGTCCCAGTTTTCTACTATGTAATTATGCTTTCCTAGATTCTTTCTCCATCATTCCATCCAACTGGTAAGTCATTTTGAACCATCTTTTTGCATTCTAAGGGGTGGTTATGAAGCTGTGGTATGGGTGAGACCTTTGGGCAATCATTCATAGTTATGTGTCCTCTTACAATGAAGGGTTAAGTTTTATAGTCTCTCAGGTCTGAGGAAAGCCACAAGGCTTGGTGTCTCTTCATAGGGAGGCAAGATGAGCAGTGTGTATCGCTGGGACTTGCCTAAACAGACAGTGGGAGAAGGTAGGAAGAATGAAACAGTTCCAGGACCTTTTCTACCTGGCACACCTTGTCGGTTATCTCTTGATGCTTTGCTGGCAGTCAGGTTCAGTTTGGTGACCACAGAGGACCCACTAAATTTCTGTGGCATTCTAAAACTGAACCTTAGTCACAGGCCCATGTCTGTTGTCAGACTATATGAATTACATTGTTATCATGATATTAGGCCAAATCATCATCCCAGCTTGCTCTTCTTTGTGAATTTCTGGATGGAAGTGCATGTGCTGAAAACTTGACCCTCAAATTCATACGTTAATGGTGTACAGACATCAGGCTTTGGAGGTGGTTGGTATTAAATATTTGTGACTGATACTTGTATTTCACATGATGAACAAGATCAAAGTGAAACAACACAATGGCCATGTGTGGCAGATCTGCATTAAATGACCCAATGATGTGAGCAAATCATTACGTAGGTTACAGGCTTGGGCTCCTATGACAATATTTGTAGCTTCACAAGAAATTGAGATCTGAGGTGGTATCCTTGCCCTGAGGTGCCTTCTACCAAGAATACTGGACTTCTTAAACTCTAGCCCATAAACTACATATACTTTCTTTTTTGTTTAGATTTATTTTATTTTATGTATGTGTTTTGCATAGATGTATGCAAATGCATCTTGTTTTCTAATGAGAGAAAGAGACAGCAAGGATTTGGATGAGGACTGGGAGGAGTTGAGGGAGGGAAAACTTCAATCAGAATATATTATAAGGAAAAACTCTATTTTAAATATTTATTCTATTCATTTCTACTTTAAAAAGGACTTCTGTATTACCAACTGATTGATGACTGATTTTTTGAAGTCTTTGTCCTTGTGCAGACAGTCCATAGGTAGAATTGGTGAATCAGTGTGGATCCTATATAAGTCCTTAATATTTGTATTTATATTAATGAATAAGAATCAAATGAAAGGAAGCAATGGGTGTGTGTACTTGATGCTCACTGTGCTCTAAAGGTGTGAGCAGCCCCTAGCACCAACTACTAAGAAAATAGCTCTTAATTCTGTGTGCTATTCATATTTTATTGGCAACAGACACACTTACATTGAGTCTATGTTATTAGCATCCCATGCATCATTTTCTTGTGTCTAGGTTACCCAAAGGAAAGAATAAATCAAGCTTTTGACACCTACCACAAATCAATTTAAAGCTATTGACATGCCACCAATTGCCAAACAGCAAAAGAGTATAAAAATAGCATCTGTCATGTGTTATTGCTAGGGCAGTGATACAACAGTCACAAGAAACTCCAAAGGTACATATAACAGGAAAAAATGCAGTAAGATAATTAGGCTGTGAAGAGTTTGGAGTCATTTGTCATCGTTGTATTTAGTAATCCCTCGAGTGATAAGTTTGCATGACTGAATTTTCACAAAATGCTTTTATTTCACAAACTTCCTGAAAAGTCAAAAATCAGCTTGGTCTTGTGACTCAGTACAAGAAAGCACCAGTTCACCAATGACCACATCGTGTAAATAGTGACACATCGTAATGAGGAGAAATTAGAGCTGAAATGGCCCACGGGAATCAGCCTGTGGAAAATGGGGCCTGCAGAGTGAGGGGTCAGATGTGTCGTAGTTTGAGGAGGAGACTGTACTATAGACCGGGTTCTGGTCTGTGTCCTAGGCTCCCGTGCTGTGAGTTGCCGAGCTGTTTCTAGCAAATGTCTGTCCACGTGGGGGGAATCTGATAGCGAGGGACAGTAGTGCGGACTCTTAAATACCAGGTCATCTTTGGTTACCATATTCCCYGCTTGCAGTATATGTTCTTGAAAGGGGAGCAGAAGGAAACTAGAAAGAAAACGGCAGTGACTTTAGGATGCTGCATTGTATATGTAAAGGCTCTAAGACCCTAAGGCAATTATAGAACTTTGGGGATGGGTGGGGCACCCCTCAGAGAAAGATGTTTTTCTTGTTTTCTGTGTATTTAGAAGCAAATCGGCTGAAGGTGAGCATGGGAAAGACACAGTTTTAGGCCAGAAATGAATCTTCAGAGTTGTGCTTATGCAGAGAGAGTGGAAAAGTTGAAATCAACTCCATCTGGGACTGGAATTATAATCACTAAGAACAGTTAAAAGTTACCGATTTATTGCATATTTATCATATGCTAAGCATTTGACTTGCATAATTTCACCTAAGCTTTACCACCACTTTAGGAAATAGATCCTTTTCCCATCACTTTTTCAGATAGAGAAGCACATAAGGCAAGAGACAAGACACAGAACCATGGATAGAAAGGGGGCAGAGGTGCAGAGCTGGTTTTGTAGACATCACGAACCTTTAGATCCCGAATAGTCACAGCACATGATATTTTGCCTTAGCTTTCCATTTCTTGGAACCATGAAAAAGGCTGTGTTTTACTGGTTAGATGATAATAATAATAAAAAAACAAACAAACCAAGAACATTGGGAAAATGAGTCTCAGTTATTTTCACTATTTACATATATGCGCCCTCTAGCACCACTATTTCAATTGATTCTACTATCATTTAAAAACTGTGTCAAATCTGCTATGGTGGGGCGTACCTGAAATTCTAGCAATCAGAAGGCTGCTCTAAAGGATTGCCATGTGCGTGAGACTACCTTGGGTTACATAGTAAGGTTAAGGATAACCTGGGCTACATGATGATGCCCTGTTTCAAAACATCGGCAACATAATTTCCAAAAATCCAGGCAACATTATCACTGTTCTCGAGTGAATGTTTGTGTCCTTTCTGAAGTATTGATATCCTAGTGCTCCCCCCACTCCCACCCCAGCTTTGGAGATAGCTGCGTAACAGTAGATTTGATCTTGAAGATTGGTCTTCATGATAGAATTATTACCCTTAGAAAAGAGACCTGAGATCTCTGGTCTACATCATGTGAGCATGGGCGAAGAAGACATGGAAGCCTCTGAGAATCAATGTCTCACTGGACAACTCTGCTGCTTTAATCCTGAACTTTCCCACCTGCAGAATCATGAGAAAAGAAACCTCTGTTTGTAAGTCATCCACTAAATGGCAGTTTGGGATAGGATCCTGAGCAGAGATGACAATCACTGTCAGCAACAACAGAGGAGAGTGAAGAACAGAAGAATCGTCAGAGTCCAGGATTTCAGGCACCAAGACTGAAGACCAATAATTCTCTCAATTCAACCTCCTAGATCCATTTACTTATTTTTCTGTGTAGAACACATTTTATCCATAAACGCACTGAGAGAAACAGAGGAAGCTAATTATAACTGGCGTAATAAAAACTGTTGCTGCAATAGCTTGCTGTCTTCAGGTTGTTAGGGTTGATAACACCAACAAAAATTAGAGAAAATACTGAATCCAAATCACCAATTATGGACAATATGAGGCCAACCTTTTTAGGACAGATGTGTTTGGATGGATAGTTTGTCTTTTTCCATTATCCACTCTCACTACTAGGGGAGATTTCCATAGTGGTTGCATAGTCTGCTGAGCCCTTACTCCCTGTGCAGGGAGGGACCTCCACAGCTCCTACT
>BDUI01012515.1:4705-23012 GCA_002335545.1 Apodemus speciosus
GTGGTATTTGAACTCCCTTTTGCTATCTCTTTAAAAGTTACAAACCCATGAACTCCAACATGTAAGAAACTAAAAAGGCCTAACTGTTCACTTTTGTAACTTAAAATGAAAGGAAAAGAAATAGCTAAAGGGCAAATGTAAAAGGTAACAATAATTTCAACCAATGGTAAGTTATTACCTTATTTATATGCTAACTCATTTGTATGATTAAGAACCATAAACATACAGACATGTATCCATCAGAGAKTTAGGCGTATATGAATAACTTGTTACTTGATAACATTTACAAATTAACTTTGATTTTTGCAATAATAGTAACATGCATAAATTTATTTTTATTCTTTTAATTTTTGAATATTTTCTTTGTGTTTATTGGTGGTTTTCCTGAATGCACACCTGTATACTATTTGCAAGTTTGGTGTCCCACAAAGGCCTGAAGTGGATATTGATCTCATAGAATTGGAGTTACAGAGAGTTGTGAGCTGCCACATGGGYTCTGGAAATTGAACTTGAGACTCTGGAAGAAGAGCAAGTAGTATTAACTGTTGAGCCATCACCCCAACCCCAATTGTTTTATTTTTCATTAATCAGTTTTTGCATGGTGTGTGTGAGTGTGTGTGTGTGTGTGTGTGTGTGTGTGTGTGTGTATGTATATATGGTTGTATGTATATGTGCATGGAGTTTATACATTGCTGTTATTTATTTATCTATCTATTTATTTAAGATTCTGTCTCTAGCTGAAACGATTTAGTCTAGACTGACAGCCAGAAAGCCCTAGATATACTCCTGTTTCCACAATTCTCTGTGATGTGGTTTGAGGTGTGCATGGGACAAAGCCCAACTTGCTTTGACCCATATACTTGTTGAGATCTGATCTCAGATCTTGATGTTTGCATAGTATGTGCTTGTTATCACTAAGTCAACTCTGGTATCTTTTTTTTTGTAAACCACCTATAGAAAGTATTATAGACAAATATTACCTCTAAGTTGTAGCTAACTAATATGGATTGTATAGACAGAATAGGGAACACAGAACAAAATCGCTAATATTAATATTGAAGTTAGGGATAGATAAATGGATTCACTGTTTATTGTACTAGTATAGCAATACTTGTACTTACTTGAATTTTTGAGCATTAGTTATTGTCTATTTTAGGTAGAAAAAAAGGATAATGGAAGGACTCATTGAAAGACATTAACATAGAGACAAGGAGGAGGCTCAGGGTTAATGTGTTTGATACATAAGCATGACACKTCAAGAGTTAGGCTCCTGATACCATACTAAAAACAAAAGCCACCTGTGACAGTACACACCTGTAACTCTAGAAAAGAGAGTAGGGAGTGGCAGAGGCAGATGTCAGGGCTCCCTGAGCAGCCAGTCTAGCAAAAACCTAGCAATGTCCAAGTTTAGTAAAAAGATCCTTTCTCAAAACGTAATAAATAATAATAAACATTAGGAGTGATAGAGAGGAATATTCCTAAAGCTGACCTCTGGCTTTTACACAGACATGTATACATGTGCGTCCAAAGCTATATGCACATACATGTATGTACTGTATCTGTACTTGTACGTAACTGTACACACAAAGGTTAAATCCATAAGAAATCTACATATCCATAAAAACAGACTCCCTAAACCCAGGAATAATTTTTATTGACCAAGCTTATATGCTTGGTAAGCAGTGTACCCGGCTGGGATTCTTAACATTACTTAGAAGGATGGTCACTAAGAAGCAATAAATAAGGATCTTATTTCTGCCATATACACTTGACTGCAGAGGAATTAAGTAACCCTGAAAAATAAGGGCAGCTACTTTATGAGGAATTCCAGCTAACAAATGCAAAGCTAATGGCATAATTAGGATAGCCACCATTTTACAAGCGAAAATAAAACAGTTGGCTTGGGTAAAAGGTCCTCAAATAATGAGAACTATTAAGTGAAAGATTAATGATATACTTATGATGAAAAGCTCTGTYGCCCTCTACCTATAATTGTTGATCAATTAGTATATTAAAACWGAGGCCTTGTTTTAGGCCAACTTCAGACCTTGCAATAGGGGAACTACAATTGTGTCAATGGAGGATGCGTAGACATTGAACTACTTCCAATATTAAGAAGTTGAGTACTACAATGTAGTTCARAGAGAACACAGCTGTAAACTATAATTCAAGAACAATGTGAGGACCTGGCAAATTCAGAATGTGCAGGAGCATACATTGTTTGGATTTATTTTTAAGCAAATAGTGGCATTACAAAAATGGAAGACAAGGAGAATTATTTTATTCTGAAAGAGAAYGAGAGTGTCACAYCCTCTGTCCATCAGTATACCTCACTTACAWACTAATTTGAACAAAATAAGTGGGGAGGGAGACATCTCACTATGTAAATAGAAAATTTTTGGTCTGAATTTGAATTAGACAACATTAAGAAATTTGTGTTGACACATCTTTGTATGAAACAGCATTGTGTTTATACAAAAATGTCATTTTTTAGAGTACATTCAAAAATTTTTTAGGTAATAATATATCTGACAGTTGCAATAAAATGTCYCAGAAAAAATTAAAGAATTRTGTTAAACTAAGAAATAATAAATGTAATTGGTAGGTTGAGATTGTTTAACATCCTATTTGAGACACAAGTAGTAATTTCTATAATGAAGCCTACAAAATAACCAGGCTATAACCTAGTGTAATTTACAAACAAATCATAGCAGCTRAGACAGACTAGAGCTAATCTTTAATACTTTGCTAATAAAGCCATTGACACCTTTTATGCAGTTCCCAAAGCAGACATTAATCCAGGCCTTTGTGTTCCCTTTTGAGAGATATTTGTCAACAGCATCTTTACCATTTAACAGTAGTGGAGGGGAAGAATAAATCAGAGTTTTCCTATAACAAGATTTTGAAACTTGACTTTTGGTGATAAAAAAATATGCAAAGAGTCAGAATGTATATGCTAAAAGCCTTTTGTTATTTTTTTCTCCCTCAGAATAAACTCAGCTTCTGCAAGCATGATGCAAATGGAATTATTGAGTAACTTAAAATGCACACGTGAAAACAAGTAAGTACATGTATTCATACACAGAGTCGTAGAGCACAGTGATGTCCTTGTGGGGCCAGCAGTAAATAAATATACTTGACCAGATTGTTATCTTTCCATGATACAAAATTGTTTTCCAATTCTCCCAAATGAGTTTTGTCTGACACAGAATAKATGGACAAGGTTCAGGCCATCACCTCAGAAAACAAACTTGATAGAGTTTACTGTCTCCTAGATGAATGTGCCTTCAATATTAAATCTATAAAACATGTATAACAATAAGTACTCCTTTATTTTGCAGTGACTAATAATTTCAGCATATATTTACTGCAATGCTTAACTTGGCAGCTTTCCATGACAGGGAATACATCTCTGTGTAAGACRTCATTTGAGGACAAATTCTAGGATTTGGCTTACTGGGAACAAATTATTCTTTCTTCTGCCTATATGTTTTAATTTTCCTTTGGGAGCGTTTTCACTCTGTACTCTTCAAGTCTAGATATAATCTCCCATTAGAGATAAATATACATGCTACATTATCTTGGCTAAAACCGGGGTTTCTAGACTATGAATYACTGGATTCTTTGTCACTGGAGACTGGCATTGTAGAATGGTGAGCTTTATCCTKTCCTGCCTGACCAGATATATGTAGTGTACCTAAGTTGATGCGTTGCTAAACATGCAAGATTGCATCTTGTTGACATTTACTGGACAATAGTGATTGGCATAAGGACTGGAGATATGACTCAGGTTGTTCTAACTAATTATTGGAATTGCTGGGTTTGGAGATGTGAAATTGCACTGGCTTTGCCAAGCTAGGCAATTAAGGTTAGAATTACACTGGATTTCTTGTCACCAGCTGCCAAAGCTATTCCTGAAACTGAAGGTTAATGTCAGTAGATAGAGAAGGAGAGAAAAATAACTAGACTTGGTGATCTTGTATGAAGACCTGTAATAACCATATCTGGAGCTGTATATTCCTAGAGTTTTTAGTATTAAGAAACACTGGCTTCCTTCAACTCCAAACTCTCTTTGAGCTGGTTTTTGAAGCCTTTAAAGATAAAGTTAGCTGTATTGGAATTGTTGGGCTGAAGTGGAAATCTAGTTAGTAATCTGCAAATTAATTTATGAGTAGCAGTTCTTAACACTTTTAGGATAACTATCTCTATCATGTTTGAGATATCTGTAGAGTCTCTGAAAACATGCAAATAGTAGTATTGTTCTTTACTTGATTTAAAGAGACTCAAGAACAGCTTCCCTGAAGCTCTAAAGATTTAAGTCACACATGTGGGACCTAAAATAAAATCACCAGTACCTTTATTCATCTTCTACTTTTCAAGCACTGTCCTACCTATGAGGAAGGGATTGGGCTGGTAAACACACAGTTACTATAAAATGCGCTAGGCAGTCAGGTACTCTTTCAAATGTTTTGGATAAAAAGTACACAGGTACTCTTTCAAATGTTTTGGATAAAAAGTATGCATGCAAGAATTGTTTCTTATGCTATATTTTAATGCTTAATGTATTCTGGGAAGCCAAGACAAACCTCTCTGGGAAGCAATGGTATTTTGAGGTTCTGTTCCTAATATTGTATATGATTAACAAGCATAAGGAAATTCAATTTAAATAAAGTGCTTTGCATATTAATACCCAGGCTGACACATACAACATGGAAATGAGTTTTAAATGTGATCGTTACTAGTGACTAAGTCTGCAAATGAATTATAATCACCAATGTGAAGCTTTTTGAGAGCTTCTATTTCAAGGCTTCTTGGCATTAAATAGTTTATTGGATGGGAAAAACCTGCTCATGTAACAAAGCTGTGACCAAAGGATCTTTTCATCTTTTACTTTTACTTTATGAATACATTCACATAGATAAATTTTACTTCTCAAGTGGCCCAGAAGTGAGCTAAAAAGAAGGGAGAGTGGTGTGTTTTGGAACTAACACACCACTTTGTCTGAATATTTTGTTGTTCTTGTGACATTGAACTATTACTATTGCCCTCTTTACTGCTGATTCTGATTGAAAAAGAAATGAACAAAATAATGTTATCTTCAGGAAATTTAAAATTTGATTTCTGTTTTTCCTAAGAGGGAGTTTGAGACTCTAGAATTATAGTTTTATATGCCATTTTGCAAACCAGAAAGGAGCTGGGAGTTACCCTTTCTTAGGTAAAATGATTGTTCTACTTTCCAAAAAGTTTAAATAAATAGTAAGATCTCTGCACTTCAAATAATCAAAGTCCCATTGAATAGTCTAGGAATTTCTGATCTGGAACTATATGGAAATATCACAATCTCTGACCTTGAAACATATCACATGAAAACCTATAGTCAGTAAAACCATATGGTAATGGCATTCAAAACAGACACATGGKCAAAAAGAAATCAAATAGAGTCCAGAAATGAATTCCATTCATATATCAACTGGCTTTTGACAAAGAACATATGGCAGAGAAAAAAAATATCTTCAGTAATGATGATCCCAAGATTGAATACATGCATTCAATAGGATATAACTTTCCTTCTTGGTGTACWATAACAACAGCAACAACAAAACTTAACTCACAGTGAACCAAAAGCCTTCGTCTTCAAAAATGAAATCGTGGCTTTTCCTTTAGTGCATGGAGGCAGAGGCTTCTGTGTTAAAGAATCTGCATTATTCATTATAGCCAACACAGGGAATCAATCCAGATGTTCATCAGTGAATAAATGGATGAGAAAAGCATGGTTTACACACAAAAGTGTATTATTTAGTCATAGAAGAGCAAAATACTGCCATTTTCTACATCACAGATGGAACTAGAGGTAATTATTTCAAGTGAAATGGTATGCATACCATGAAAACTTCATGCTATACTTAATTTTTGAAAGCTAATAAGTCAGTCATGAATTAGAATAGAATATTGGTCAATAGGATGAAGGGTAGAGCAGAAAGGAGTTGATAGAACTTATTTTTAAACACCAAAACACAGAATTGACGGATTTCTTCTTATTTTTTTTCTTTACCCAGCAGGGTAACTACTGGTTGAAACTTTATGTCGCTTTTTAAAATGAACATACAAATATGACATTGCCAACACTGAAAAAAAGATTAGTGTTTGAGGAGGCAGAATCAGAATCTATTACCTAGATTATTTTCTCAAGTATATGTGTAATGAACTGGCATAGTGTAAACAATATGTATATAGAACAAAGCTTAATAAAACTCCACAATGTAGCTTAAAACAACACATCACTTCTTTTTTTATTATTATTTTCTATATTCTTTGTTTATCTTCCAAATGATTTTCCCTTTTCAGGTTACCCCTTCCCCATAAGTCCCATAAGCCCTCTTCCCTCCACCTGTTCCCCAATCAAACCCCTCCCGCTTCTCTGTCCTGGCAACCCTCCACAAAGCTGCATCAAGCCTTTCCAGGACCAGGGCCCTCTCCTTCCTTCTTCTTGGGAATGATTTGATATGTGAGTTGTGTCTTGGTTATTCAAAGCTTCTGGGCTAATATCACTTATCAGTGACTCCATTCCATGTGTGTTCTTTTGTGAATGAGTTACCTCACTTGGCTGTTGTCAGGGAATTGGGTTCGGTTGCTGCCATATTGCCTTGATTTCTGTTAGTAACGTTCCTACATTTGCCTTTTGCCATCTGGTTATCTCTGGCGTTAGTTGGTCCTGTTGTTACTGGCTGGCACTTGAACCTCCTGTGAACCTGTAAAGCTATTTCCCCACCACTGAATGACTGGGTTTCCCCTGGCACAGATTGCTGATGTGCTGCCCTACTNCAAAAAGAAATCAAATAGAGTCCAGAAATGAATTCCATTCATATATCAACTGGCTTTTGACAAAGAACATATGGCAGAGAAAAAAAATATCTTCAGTAATGATGATCCCAAGATTGAATACATGCATTCAATAGGATATAACTTTCCTTCTTGGTGTACAATAACAACAGCAACAACAAAACTTAACTCACAGTGAACCAAAAGCCTTCGTCTTCAAAAATGAAATCGTGGCTTTTCCTTTAGTGCATGGAGGCAGAGGCTTCTGTGTTAAAGAATCTGCATTATTCATTATAGCCAACACAGGGAATCAATCCAGATGTTCATCAGTGAATAAATGGATGAGAAAAGCATGGTTTACACACAAAAGTGTATTATTTAGTCATAGAAGAGCAAAATACTGCCATTTTCTACATCACAGATGGAACTAGAGGTAATTATTTCAAGTGAAATGGTATGCATACCATGAAAACTTCATGCTATACTTAATTTTTGAAAGCTAATAAGTCAGTCATGAATTAGAATAGAATATTGGTCAATAGGATGAAGGGTAGAGCAGAAAGGAGTTGATAGAACTTATTTTTAAACACCAAAACACAGAATTGACGGATTTCTTCTTATTTTTTTTCTTTACCCAGCAGGGTAACTACTGGTTGAAACTTTATGTCGCTTTTTAAAATGAACATACAAATATGACATTGCCAACACTGAAAAAAAGATTAGTGTTTGAGGAGGCAGAATCAGAATCTATTACCTAGATTATTTTCTCAAGTATATGTGTAATGAACTGGCATAGTGTAAACAATATGTATATAGAACAAAGCTTAATAAAACTCCACAATGTAGCTTAAAACAACACATCACTTCTTTTTTTATTATTATTTTCTATATTCTTTGTTTATCTTCCAAATGATTTTCCCTTTTCAGGTTACCCCTTCCCCATAAGTCCCATAAGCCCTCTTCCCTCCACCTGTTCCCCAATCAAACCCCTCCCGCTTCTCTGTCCTGGCAACCCTCCACAAAGCTGCATCAAGCCTTTCCAGGACCAGGGCCCTCTCCTTCCTTCTTCTTGGGAATGATTTGATATGTGAGTTGTGTCTTGGTTATTCAAAGCTTCTGGGCTAATATCACTTATCAGTGACTCCATTCCATGTGTGTTCTTTTGTGAATGAGTTACCTCACTTGGCTGTTGTCAGGGAATTGGGTTCGGTTGCTGCCATATTGCCTTGATTTCTGTTAGTAACGTTCCTACATTTGCCTTTTGCCATCTGGTTATCTCTGGCGTTAGTTGGTCCTGTTGTTACTGGCTGGCACTTGAACCTCCTGTGAACCTGTAAAGCTATTTCCCCACCACTGAATGACTGGGTTTCCCCTGGCACAGATTGCTGATGTGCTGCCCTACTCTTGAGTGCTGTTGGAGCCCCGGTGTGTCTTGCCCCAAGCAATGTTGTACTCGGGTTGTCTCTGTGAGCCTGGTGCTGCCTTTCTGCTCAGGGAGCAAAGATGGCGGATGCTGCGGGGACCTTTTCCAAGTGCTGATCACTTTGCAGGGCAAACATCCCCCAACAGGGCTGGTACATAGATGGCCCGTAGAGCTGCCCAGGCCCTGGGTGCAGGCAGAAGTCTGACAGGCTGAGACCCAAGCAATGTTAGACTCGGGATATCTCTGTGTACCTGGCGCTGCCTGTCAGATTAGTCTGGTGCCCGGGAGCCAAGATGGCGGAGACAGCACATTGCTTCTGAGTGACATCTTCCCAGTGTGTGAATTTAAATGTGCTCCTTCTGGCCATGTTACCAACCTAGCCATTTTTTCCTGAATACCTATGACAAGAAATCTTATTTGAGGCGGAATACCGATTGGCTGAGGATGCCCACTGTGACAGAAGAGAACATCATGAAATCTCCAAGTATGGCTCATTTCCTTGATTTGAACAAGATCAAGTTCTAGAAAAGGCTTGTCATCCATAAGTGAGGAGCAACAGATTTGCACACTCTCATCTGGAGGATATTGGCATTGCCCTCACATCACGAGTGTGTTCAAAGAGAGCAACTCGTTTTTCCTTTAGTTTGAAAACACCACTGCTCAGTTGAGTTTCCAAATCCCATAGTGCTAGTTGATGAATGACTGTCTGGGTTTAGTCGGTGAAGCCCGGTGATAATGCCATTTAGGCAAACAGCTACTGTCATTTATTCTTTTGTTATCAGTTGGAGAGGCCATAATTTCTAGGGCTCTAATTTTCTACAGAAGACAAACACCTTCGGAACAGCGTCAGTCTTGTGCTTCAGATAGGGGAACATTTTTTTTAAATGCATCAGGGATCTAGTGTTCACTATGGGAAGTCTGGAGCAACACACCCCACAATTTGTGAGCTGATGTGAATCAGGATTTGCCTGTTGCTAAACTCTGTCTCCTCCAGTTCTATTTATTCTGGATTGGTTTACACTGTGTTGTCATGAAATTTAATAATTTAAACAAAAAGTACACTGCTTCTCTGACATACAAAACAAATAAGTATCTTGACTATTCATGGTCACCTTCCAGAATCCAGGCTTAATCGACTCCACAACTTTCATAGAAATCATGTTATTCAGTTTTTTTCTTCCACTATAACAAATACCCAGCACAATCACCCTATAAAGAGGAAAGGGTTCTTTTGACTCACAGTTTTAGAGATTTCAGTCCATAGATTGTTGTCTCTATTTTTTTTTTTGTCTGTAGTAGCACATCAAAGAGCAGGTGCATGGCAGACTTCACGTTTCTCTCACAGCTGGAAAGCAAAAGACAGAGTGAAGAGAGGGCCAAGGTCTCACAGTCCCTTAAAGCACAAACCTCAATTCCATAGAGGGCTCTCCAATAAAGCCCCACCTTTTAAATTTCTCACCACTGTCTAGTGCAGCAACTCTGAAGGCCAAGCCTAAATTAGCACATGGGCCCAAACTTTGAGCTTCCATTTAAAATAAAAACCACTGGAGATGTCTTCCATGAGGCAAGAAATGGAGGAGTTATGGGGTTTTGTTTTGAATCAAGTCTGAATGCAGAACTCTCTTCCTCCTGAAGTCTTTAACAAGAACTTAGTAATAGTCAGCTGAAAGAGAATGCTGGGGAATTTATTTTGAGTGCATTTCCAGGAAACAGAAAAGACAAAATAGTTTGTACAACAAGGAGCCAGGCTCTGCCATACTGTGTGAGCCTAGAAATACTTTGTCTTTTGTCATGTTTTAGTCTTGCATAAAGTTTAAAATGCCCGTTCCTACTGGATGGTTTGGAAACATTTACCTGCTTGCTGGTGAAATAACATTGCTAATTATTGTAACCAACAATATTTCAATGACATTGCCTCCATGGACAGAAAGGTTTTTATTAACACCACCCTTTTCTCTTGCTCAGCCAGAAATTATTATTCTCAATTCAAAGTGTGGAATTGCAAAGGACTATACTTCTACCACAACCCTGGCTRGATTTAAAAACTCAAGGAATCTGAAGATGGTAAAATAACAAAGGACACAGAAATTACAAACATTTAAGTAAAATGTGGCACAAAAAGTGCAGCAAAATGTATCATGTTAAGGATGAAGACAGCACAGATAAATTTTGTGGGAATTTTCTACTATCTGCTTATGATTTGTGTTGTGAAGATGTTGTTTAGAGAAAATTACAGTTTTCTCTAGAGTTTCTTCTTTCTTTTTTTCAAATAATTGTTTAAACTGTAATAATTATTGTTGGAGAGTTTCACATATCCATTCCAACTCCAAAGCTCCACATTCTCCCAGATGATGCTCCACAGGTCCCCACATATTCCCCCTACAACTGTGGAGCAGGTACTGTGCATGCAGCCTCAGTCTCTGAGAGCCCATATGCACATCAGTTCAGTCCTGCTGTGTCACTCTTTGCTTCACATTCTTCATCACCTCTGACTCTTGTAATTTTTCTGTGTCCTCTTTTGCATAGCTCCCTGAGCCCTGAAAGGAGCAATTTCATGACAACATCCCAGTCCTAATTGGTCCTTCTGATTTTATTTGTCTGAGTTGTATCTCTTTTTTCTTATCCTAGCTAGGAGTTTTTCTATTTTGTGTATCTTGTCAAAAGAACTGTGTGCTTTTTGTGTGTGTGTGTGTGTATGTATGTGTGTGTATGTATGTATGTATGTATGTATGCATGTATGTTTTACTAAACTCCATTGTAGATTTTTGAGTTCCATTTCACTTATTTCTACTGTGGTCTTTATTATTTCTTTCTACTTATGTGGAGTTTGGTTTGTTCTTCTCTTTTTGTTTCCATGAGGTACAATGATAGACTGAGAGCTTTGGGTGGAGGAGGTTTTGCTGTGAGCAAGCATCATTTTCAGTTAACATTCCTCCAGCCAAGCTTTGGATGTTCACCCCACTGGTTTGGGTGTGCTGTGCCTAAATATTCATTTGGAGAATGTTTAAAAATTTTCCACCATGATTATCACTTTGATTCAATCATTGTCCAAGGCAAAAGTCTACTATACATAGATTGATATACTTTCCTTTTTCAATTTTTATTGGAAATAGATTCTTTTCTAATAAAGTCACATTTCACCTCCCACTTTATCATTATTCATTTCTAGGAGCTTTACATATTTATCAGTAAAGACAGTTTAAACTATTTCACTAGCCAAAAGGTTGTTACTTTATCAATTGATAAAATCTGTCTTAGGGTTTTGATTCCTGCACAAACCATCATGACCAAGAAGCAAGCTGGGGAGGAAACAGTTTATTCATCAGCTGCCATCCCTTCATGTTTAAAAAGCAGTAACACCTGGGTGACTTGTATACATTACCAAGTCTGGCTGCCAACAGGAGGTACAACCATGGCTGCCTCTGGAACACAGCTTCTCTGTGCTCTCAGGAAACACTTTCCGAAGATTTCACCTTAGTGATGCTGGTCTCCTCTTAATCACTGCTAATTTCTTAGCTCCTGCTAACCAGCATCAATCGTTCCTGTAACGCAAAGGTTTTCCTTTAGTAGTTCTGGTATCTTGTTAATCACAGCTGATTCTTCAGCCTCAGCTAACCAAAACCACAGAATCTTCACAATCAAAACAACAACGGCAATGAAAAGAGCCTTTAATCTTCCCTCTCTAATTTCATAAGCCAGGCCTCCATCCTTTGCACTGTTCTCAACATTATCTTCCAAGCTCCTACAGAGTATCCCACAGAGCTCCTAACATCCCAATGGTTCTTCTGGGTCAAAGTTCCAAAGTCTCCCCAAAACATGGTCAGGTTGTCACAGGAATACCTCACTTCTTGTACCAGTTTGTCTTAAGGTTTACATTCCTGCACAAAACACCATGACCAAGAAGCAGTTTGGGAAGAAAATGGTTTATTCAACTTACACTTCCACTTTGCTGTTCAACATCAAAGGAAGTAGGAATGGAACTCACACAGGGCAAGAACTGGGAGGCAGGGGTTGATGAAGAGACCATGGAGGGGTGCTGCTTACTGGCTTGCTTCCCTGGCTTTCTCAGCTTGCTTTCTTATAGAACCCAGGACTACTAGCCCAGGGATAGCACCACCCACAATGTGCCCTCCCACTCTTGATCACTAATTGAGAAAATGACAGCTGGATCTCATGAAGGCAATTCCTCAAGGCTCCTTTCACTGTGGTAATTCCAGCTTATGTCAAGTTGATACAAAACCAGCCAGTACATAACCTGAGAGTATTCCATGAGAAAAATAGTCATTTGGTGACTATTAGACCAGATGTTTTGTAAAGCCTGCTAGATCAACAGGATCAAGGTTACAACTCAACTATTCTACTTATGATTTCTGTCTGAATATCCAGTCAGTTTCTTGGTGTAAGTCAGGCTAAAGTTCAAAATCATTATTACTGGAAGCTATTTCTCCCTTCAAGTCTGTTAACATTTGCAATACATATTTCAGTGTTCATTGTTGGTGCAGGAATATTTAGTATATTTATTTTCTCTTACCTCACTAACACATTGTCGTTCTGTAATTATTTTTTCTGTCATTATTACTGGTTTGATACAAAAATATACTAAGTTTTATTTGCATGAATTGTTCTGCTTTCTCTTATATTCTGTTTTCAGGGAACATTTTCATTTTTGAGACCTTAGAAGGGAAATACGTTTTTTGTTTTGTTTTGTCAGTGAAAGATAAAATATTAATGAAGTTGATATGAGTGGTTTACATCCTGCATTTAAAATGTTAGGGCTGTTTGAAATTATTTTTGCATATTACTATTCATGCCAAACTTTAGACCCTCCTATGTCTTCTTTATGTCTGAATAATTCTCTTTAGCAATTCTTATAGATTGGGTYGGGTGAAAGTTGTTTGTATAGCTTTTGCCTAGAAATGTCTTTGTTAGCTTTATAAATGATGGCTTTTCTGAATCTTGTGCTTACTATTATGTACATTCCCAGGAGATTCACTGTGATATGTTGATTGAACTTTGGAGAGGTGTTAGAAAAAGCAGCAGTAKGTCCACATACACTGTTGAGGGGTTCACATTTACAAGCATCTGCACAGTCTTAGGGATGTGACAAGGGCTGTGCTTCCTCTTGTAGAGATGTAGGTCAGAAAACTGTTCTGAGGCACAGATTTCTCTTTGGGCTCAGTTATTCTAGAGGCTTATGTCAGGGAATCAGCTTCCTTGCCATGATTTAAGGATAATTTGTGGAGATTGGTCCCTGAATACTAAAGCTGTCTTTGAGTTGGAGAATCTCATCTCATACCCCCAGGGACCTGCATAGTCTCAGAATAAAGTACACACTTCTCAGGCTACAAATTATGGAATTTGAAACTCAAGTCTGTTCTACYAACCTAGAGGTCCCCATCTGATGCAAGTTTGTTTTAGTTTACCTATGAGCTCTAGACTGAAAATGGACCTTCACTTTCCAAAGTGGGTAGGGTCGTACCATGATGATTTGCAAATGACACTCAGAAACAAAGACTTTCCAAATGTTAACACTGTACTTCTTAACAGTTCTCTTCCAGTTCTGACCTCAGAGACTAATGGAAGTGTGTTTTGCAGAAAGCAGACCGAGTCAAGGCATCTCTAGCAACCTAGGCTCAGATCGTACTGGCCAAGACCCAGTGGTTAGAATCTTACTTGGTTTCTAGTCTAAGACATAGCCTCAATTCCTCCCTGCCTCCCTAAAGTGGAAAGTAATAGGCATCTGCTCAGGGTGTGCTGCTTTAGGTCAAGACTGACAGGGCAACTTTCACCCTTCCCCCTCTTTCAATGCATCTTCTTCATTTGTTATACTAATACCAACCATTACCATGATACCCAAGTTTCTTAGCTTCTGTGCTGGTTGTTTGTTGAGGAAACAACTGTTCAACTTGGAATAACTGTGGCAAAACTGTATAAGGAGGTTCTTTCTCACCTGTCATGGTGTTCCCCTTCCCCTGCCAGAGGCTTCTGGTTTCATTTTTCACTTAAAATGCTTGAGATGGAGGCCAGAACATAATGCATGGTAGACATCACTTTCTGTAAGCTAAAGTCACCTTCTCTACTTCTTGTTTGCCTCCTATTTCTATTACCATTTCTTGTTTTTATCTTGGGGGGGTGGAGACAGGATTTCTCTCTGTAGCTCTGACTGTCCTAGAACTCACTCTGTAGACCTGGCTGGATGARAACTCAGAATTCCACATGTTTCTGCCTCCAAAGTGCTGGGATCAAAGGTGTGTGCCACCACTGCCTGGCTCTACTACCATTTCTGCATTTTGGATAAAATATGTTTGTTTCTTGGTTACTGACCCCATGGAAACTAAAACATTTGACACATTTGCTTTTCAAAATAGCAATTAAGTMCTAACACTCACTTTAGAAAGCTTACTACTGCCTTTCACTTCAGCACAAAGGGATCTGAAGAGGGCACAAAGGCCCTCTTCAGGCCTCCCCAGGTACCTAAATATACCACATGCTGYATATACAGACACATACACAGACTCACACAWATAAATAAATATTAAAAAAATCTTTTAAAAAAGACCTGATGTGTTAATTCAAATCAGTGTTTTCAAAAGCTGCCACCAAAGATTTTTATTAATCAGAAAGCGGTTTACCTATAAGCTCTTCTCTGATTGGCAAGATTCTATCCCTTGATGGCTACTGAGATACCTGTGTATCTCCCAACCCACTCTGGGTTTCATCTCAAAACCACCTATTCCTGTTTATTTTGGAAGGTTGACACTGATTCCTGGTACAGAATCTCTGGAGAGACTGGCATATTTATGTTCTTGTTATATAGAAAGTATCCATGGAATAGGCCAAGAATATTTGGTTACTTCGGTGAGTAAAGATGGGGAATATTGGAACTTAAATCTCAGCCACGCAATTGAGAGGAAGACATCCATGCAGGAATGGAAGGATAAAGACAACTGACAACTGATAGTACTTGAGAAGTCTAATAGTAAGACTCGGGAAGACATGTAATGTAACCTGGTCTCATCTTACAGCAACCTAAAAACTGGTCAAAAAGTACACTTGTAACCCAGCTGTCTTATTGAGGGTTTCTATTGCTGCAATGAAAACACAACAACCAAAATGCAAGTTTTAGAGGAAAAGGTTTATTCAGTTTACAATTCCAGATCATAGTTCATCATTGAAGGAAATCAGGCAAGAACTCATGCAGGGCTGGAACCTGGAGACARGAGCTGATCAAGAGGCCATGGAGAGGTGCTGCTCACTAGCTTCTTCCTTGAAATGGATTGCTCAGCCAGGGATACTATCCAAGAAATTGCACCACCCACAGTGGTCTGTGCCCTCTTTCATTGACCACTTATTGAGAAAATGCCTTACAGTTGAATCTCATGGAGATGTTTTCTCAGCTGAGGTTCCTTTCTCTCTGATGACTCTAACATGTGTCAAGTTGAAACACAAAAGAAGCCAGTACATTAGCAGGTGGGAAGAAGGCTAGAAAAATTGAGTCCACCTTGGGTTCCTTCATGAGGTCTAATTCACTATGGAGTATATGATGAGATACTCAAAACAATAGACTGTAAAAAGTGAAACAAACAAACAAACTGGACTGGTGACTAGAGACTGGGATATGCAGAAGAAGGTTAGTGAACCCACCCCTGAAGGTTTAACAGGATGCATATGGTACAATACAATGTCTCCGCCATCTTTACACACACCTTTTTCTTTTCCCTGCAGTGAACTCTGCCTTCTTGCCACTCGGGTGGTTGGTTGCACAGCTTTCTGCTACTTTTATTTTATTTTGTCTAAGAATGTCCACATTGACCTTCTTTCTCCATTGGACAGCTCCTGTTCATGCCTGTGGGATTGAAGTAAATGTTTTGAAATTTCCTAGGCCTTTAACAGTTAAGGCATGTCTTTCCCCCCCACACATGGGGGAGTGTGCATATTTTATCCAGTGAAAAGAAGTTTCCTTTTATAATTCATTATATTTTTATGTTCCATGAATTTGGAGAAGCAAGCTTGTCACTTCCACTAGTTCTTCTACTATTCCTTAAAAGGCTATGTATAAAGTAAACATTTATCTTAGAGAAATGGATGGAGCTAGAGAGCATCATAGTGAGTGAAGTAACCCAGTCTCAAAAGAATACCCATGGCATGCACTCACTGATAAGTGGATATTAGCCTAGAATCTTGGAACASCAAAGACACMATCCACMTACCAAWTGMTGTCCGACAAGAAGGAAAGAGTGGACCCWGGTTCTGGAAAGGCMMAATGCAKCAGTGCARGGGAATACCAGAACAGGGAAGTGGGAAGGGGTGGATGGGGAAACAGGGGGAGGGAAAAGGACATATGGGACATTTGGGGAGTGGGGAACCAGGAAAATGGAAATAAAATGTAAATAAAGAATATATCCAATAAAAAAAAGAAAAAAAGTTTTCTAAAAACTTTTCACTAGATTGATTCTTTTSAGATATTGAAATCTGCCATTTGTAAATGACAGCTTATTGTCCAGAATTACAATATTTAGCTTTAACAAAAGTAAACATTTAATACGTGTCAGTAAATGAACAAATGAATATTATCTTTTTTTACTTTAACTATAGTAGGGAATCTGTGGTTTGTTTTCTCGATAAAAGTAAGGTTATGCACCAGAACTATTGTTCATTTAGTTTGGCTCATTTCAAATCAGCCTTGMACTCTTTGGAGATCTGTGTAAAGGTGACAGATAAATTAGTCTAAAACACTCAGGGTTATCTAAACTGATCTGATGATTATCTGACTTAAAGAAATGGTGGTGTCTGTCCTGCTTTTTGCTTAGAATGATATTTTTTATCATTCCATATGATATATGTCTCATTTCTCAAAAGCTATTCCTTATCCTTGTCATGCAGAGTCTAAATAAATTGTGTTTATGAAACTACACTCTAATCTACAGAGGAGTGCAGCTGTGAAGATRGAAAAGCCTAAACTGTTATCTTCAGTCGCTATGGGAAGCTGTGCATCTGAGAACCATCAGTTTTCCAATTGAATTATGCTCCATTTTGTATTTCAAGCTAATGATTAAAACAGCACATGGACCAGCAGGTTTCCGCCAACAGAGCACTTGCATACAAGATGCTGCCTTGCCTTTCTATCTACAGAGACCTTTGCACAGATGAAAGATCAGTCAGTCACTACTGCTTCAATGATTTGCTGTTATTGATTAAAATGCCCCATTTGTTTCAATCACATTTGTATGATTTTAGGCTACAAAAGTTCCCATTGAACCTCCAAAGAAAGGACAGTCCCCTCCTCACCCACTAAATAACAAGTTCAAAAGTCCTAGGCAAATGAGAGGGGCAAAACAAAAACAAAGAAAACTATTCTCAACAGTAAAAGAACTTCTGGGGGAATCAGTATCCCGGACCTCAAGCAACACTACAGAGCAATAGTGTTAAAAACTCCAGGGTATTGGTACAGTGACAGGCAGRTGGATCAGTGGAATAGGATTGAAGACCCAGAAATGAACCCACATACCTATGGTCACTTGATCTTCGACAAAGGAGCTGAAAACATCCAGTGGAGAAAAGATAGCCTTTTCAACAAATGGTGCTGGTTTAATTGGAGGTCAGCCTGCAGAAGAATGAGAATTGATCCATTCTTATCTCCTTTTACTAAGCTCAACTTCAAGTGGATCAAGGACCTCCACATAAAGCCAGACACACAGAAAYTAATAGAAAAGAAATTGGGGAAGACCCTTGAGGACATTGGCACAGGGGGAAAATTCCTAAACAGAACACCAATAGCTTATGCTTTAAGATCAAGAATTGACCAATGGGACCTCATAAAATTACAAAGTTTCTGTTAGGCAAAGGACACTGTCAAAAGGACAAAATGGCAACCAACAAATTGGGAAAAGATCTTCACCAACCTTCATCTGACAGAGGGCTAATATCCAATATATACAAAAACTCAAGAAGTTAGACCCTAGAAAACCAAATAACCCTATTAAAAATGGGATACAGAGCTAAACAAAGAATTTTCCCCTGAAGAAATTCAGATGGCTGAGAAGCACTTTAAGAAATGTTCAACAT